>JAOYSI010040293.1:0-28339 GCA_025775065.1 Hiodon alosoides
CTCTCTCTCTCTCCCCCTCGCCCCCTCTCCCCAAAACAACTGTCTGGCACTTTTGCCGCGTACGGGCGGCCGGACAACACCTCCTCGCAGCCACAGAAGACAGGGTCGCCTGTAGGAGGGAACCATGTGGAATATTCTGTTCTCTGCAGAAGTACCAGCTCTTCCTCCGTCTTATTTTTGTCATTGGAGACATTGCTCTGTGTGATGGACAGGACAGTCTCGTTGCATCAGGAAGAGTACAACTTTCAGGGGTGTTTTGGCCACCCTGCTTTCAATTCATATATGCACAACTTTTAAAAACATAAAAATCAGTATTACATCTGACCCATCATAATCAAATTCAAAGGGAAAATGTATACCTTACTGGTGACATCATCACATTAATGTTTATCACATAAAATCACCATCACTATGGAAATTCCATTACATAAAGTATAGAAAAAGCATATTTCTGCTCGTATTTAGTCTACACTACTGATTTTCTTTGTGAAGCATTGCATCAGACTACAGAGGATGGATATAAACATCTCAGGCAAAGAAAATCGCATTGTTTGTCTGGAGAACATGTAATCTGTATGCAACAAATGGCACAAGGACCGATTTCACCATTATTGAGCAATTTAGGTTGCAACTAGCAAAAGAAAACCTGGACTGTGTTGTAAATCTCAACCAGGCATCGGAGAACATTGTGCAGTATGTGTGCGTCACAGCTGCAAGCCTGCACACACACTCCTGCACAGAACAACACTTAGCCCCACAACCAGATGAGAATATTCAGCAGCTTTGGTATGGAGAACAAAGCTATGAAACTCTGAGCATTTTATATACGGTGGCGTGATCCTGCGAAGACTTATGTCATATCTGGAAGAACGGACATCGAGTGGACATTGCACGTCAATTTCTTACGGCATCTGCGGCGATGTTTTTTTATTACGTTTTTTTGCCATTCAGCAGCATTTCACAAATAGAAATCTGTGACACATCCAGACAGCGGATGCCTCACTGATTAAGCAGGACCGCTCACGGTAGCGGCCGAACAGGCACTGATAGAAACGCAACAGAGCTTCCACGCTCCACGGGAGCAGATTGCCATCTCAGCTTGAGCGCCAGCTTACGGTGACTCGGGCGTTTCAGCCACCACCGCGTCAGAGGGCAGCCCCCCGGGAGGGCGAGCACCGTCGGAGGCCAGGGAAGCTGAGAGGGAACATCACCACGGTACAACAGGCCTCTTTAAAAAAAGGCATTTTGAACATGGACGTCCCAGTATTTACTGAGGAGCTGTAACCAAAATAAAGAGACTAGTTGAGTGAACAGTACAGCACATGTCTTGGCCTTCTTGTAAATCACTTCGCATCAAGTTTACTACAGTATTGCACCACTTATTATCGCCAGTGAAAAAACAGGAACAGAAACTAAAAGAATCTTAAAACATAGATTTAAAAAAAAGATAACAAGTAATAAGTCAGTAATAATAAACAAAACAGTGCACAGACTGGATTTTGTATCTTACACTTAAAAGCTAGAGATGGCCTTATTTTCCATGCCACCTCAGAGTGTTCCTGATTTCTACATGAAATGTCTGCTGAGAAGCCTCTGCCTGCTGAGAAGCTTCTGCCTGCTGAGTCACAAGGCCAGAGTCTACGCCGTAGGAAAGAAGTCCACGTGGTTGCCAACATAAATCGCTCAGAGAGAATTTAAAACCTGTACAGCAGTGCCACCTGCTGGCCTAAATTCAATCGAACTTTCAACCAAAGCGGCAATGACAGGGGATGGATGACACGCAGCTTTCTTTTAGAAAGCTATGACTAATATACAGTCACAAATTTTGTGGAGAGTACACTCTAGGCCTGTCATTGAAAATAAATTGTGTTTCATGCAATACAATACCATAATAAATGTGAACATAAACTGTCACATTATTTATGGGAAAATCACAATTTATGTTACGAAAGGCATCCTGTTAGCTTACAGAGGCACACAAGTGTTGTGAAGCAACATGGCGTTGGAAAATTGAAAGCGATTTAGTCACAAGCTTCGTAAACCGTGTATTATATTCCGATAAAGTTTGTTTCTGCTAATCCAGCGAAAGCGTGTGCTGTGAACACATAGATACTGGGTCAGCGGGGAATTTCCCCGGCATTCGATCACATGGAGACAGTTATTTACCCAGCCTTATTTATAGGTCGCCCCGCCCTACTTCTGAGGTCCGGGGATTACTGATGTTAAACAAGCATCCGCATCCTTCTTCTTTTTGCTCACAGAACGTTCTACCAGTTCAAACAAAAGGGAGGATTCTTGCGATTCTTGTGAAACCTAATAGAACGGAATACCTCTGAATGGGATTCTTTAGTCTACTAGTCTTTAGTCTTTACCAGCAGTACCACATTTAGCCTAAAAGGAACCTTAGCCTCACTATTAATTTTTAAGGACTTCCCAGGTGGCCTCACCAACTCCGAAACCCATTTGTATTTGTATTTGTATATTTGTACTTGATATGAGGGTTCTGTGTGTCTGTGAAACTCAGTTATCCTGCAGATAATGCTGTCAGAAAGCAGATCTGGCAAGCGCGTTGACGGAAGAAATACATGAAGATTCCTTATCCTTATAAATGCAGACCAGGATTGGGCTGCAGTTGAGCGGGATGGATATGCCATAACCTGCAGGTGTTGCGGATGTTGAGGTCCCACTCTGTGGCTGACCCTCGGGGTCTGGAATTCCCCAGCGCGCCTGACAGGCAGGCCCAGCTGCCGCGGCCCCTGCCTGGGGTCCGCCGTCAGCAGCTAAATGTCACTGACGCAGCACAGACGCTGCATGCTGCGACACAGCCACTGTTACAGCTGCTCCGCTCTAATGTGACACGGGAGTCATGTCATGTCATGTGGGTTGCATCATGGGATATTGCTCTTCGCTGACGTGCGTCACAGAGAGCCCTGCTACCTCAAGGTTATCTATTTCTGCCAATGCCCGATAGCGGTTAGCTTACAGATAGCGAGAGACCAGAGGGAGACCGGAGAGAGACCATCTCCGCCATGTACTGGGGCAAGCTTGGCTGAGGAAAGGGCCGGTTCTGAGAAAGCGGCGCTCCCTCCCAGAAGAGTTTCAAAGGCAGCCGGGAAACGGCGCTGTTTGGCGAGGCAGGACGGATTGTGTGGCCCGGCAGTTTGTCACGACCGACAGCTGCGTCTCGGGCAAGCTGCAGGGGGCCTGTCACGTTGGCCCTCAGTGCTATTTCCGTTACAGCAACCACACTGAACCGGCACTCTGTAGCCCCATTGTTGTTGTCATGCAGATAAATCTTTGAATACAACTTTGAATTTGACTTGGATTAATATATGCATATGGATTAATTCTGCAGGAAAGGTCTGTGTTTACTAGCTGTCTGTTTGCAGTGTTTATAATGTCTTGGAGAAACATGAGACACCTGAGTCCACAGAACTATTTAGTGCCACACCTCCACAGTCGCAATCTATGTGCAGGTCTTCAGCAAGGCATACTTTATTGTGGAACACAATGGATGCCAAGGCAGCCTGTATAAACAGAAAGTTTCAACAGCAACGAAAAGCTAACATTAGCTGCGCTATTGCTATGACATGTATGTACACGCGCCTTTAGAACAGGTTCTCGTTATCGGTCGGAGATAAGAGGAACGGGGTTCGCTGCGAGTTCCCATGGTTCTGACAATAAACCCAGCCTAACAGTGGCATTAGTCTGAATAGAGTTCAGACTCGCTCTGTAGCGTTTGTTACGAGCCATTGTCCCTCAAGCAAGCCCTTTACTGCCATTGTTTCCTTGTTTGTACGTCTCTATCGTTTTTTGTCCAACTCTGAGTTGATGGAGTACACCATGAAGAAACTGTATAAACTGAAAATTATAGGCCTGCCATTAAAAAAAAAAAAGAAGAAGTTATCTGCCTTTCATAGCAGAAGAAAATTTGTTGGAATAGTTTTCATTGTCAAGTGTTTTAAAGAATGTATTTTATCCTTATCTGTGAATCACATTGGACTGAATGCAAATAAAAGATAATTAAATAAATACCTTGGCGGATATTTGCTGATTAGGTCCCCTTTATTCAAAACAGTGTACTCTTCTTACACGTTTAATCATTCATGCAGTCTGGATTACTGGTTAAGGCATTTGCCCCATAAAGTTTTGACAGAAAGTTGTTGGTTGTAATGTCTGCACTGCAGTGGATGGTGTCCTCAAGCAAGCAATTAACAATGATTGTTTCAATATCCTGCCATTAAAATTGAAAGTGAAAGCATGGATAAAAGCATCAGCTCAATGATAAATTAATAATGATAACAATTTACATATCCAACTCTTACCATAATATAAACCATGGATATTAACTGGATAATGGATACTCATTCGTTGAAGCGCTGACATGTTGTACAGTTGTACTTTAGCTTGTTGATGCCAACAGGAAGTAAATCCAAAGCGACAGCTGTTGTGTGTAACATTGCTGGCATGAAACAATTGTCCATCATGTAAATACCAGGCAGTAATCCATGTCAATCAAATCAACTGCTCTCATGTCAATTGTTTAAACTTCCTGAGTGCCTACATACTATTATTAAGTCTGCCGTTGAAGTAGAACAACTCAGGCATGTACCGGGGAACAAGTTCTTGAACAGTTCCCACAGCCATCTCAAGCTTCCCATTAAATATCGATAATATCGGTAAAGATAGGCAACATCCGGCAAAATATATGATCGGTAAATACGTGCTTCAGTTCTCTCCACTTTGACACAATGCGAACACGCGCTATCTGGTTTGCTATAATAAAACCTAGCCTTAAAAACGGAGGTGAGGCGCAGATAAGAGAGATTCTGAAATTGAATGTGCCTCTTTAAAAATACAGACCCTGTCAGCTCACGGCAATTCGCCTCAATGATTTACAGTTAAAGGTCAATGTTGCCGACGGATTAGGAGTGAGGCTAAGGCATGTGATGTCTTCAGTGCCCTGGGTACGAGAGAACAAGCGCTACTTTTCCATTTCCACCGGTATGCTGGGCAGGATGACGATCACGTTTCACGCTGTGTAAACTGACATTTTAACTGAGTCTTTTAAATGAAATTAACCTAAAACATTATATAAACTATAAAAACCCATTTTCAGGATTTCAAGAAAATTCTAAAGATTTTAAACCTAAATAAAGGCTCAGTGGCAAAATACAGATTTTGCTAAAAAAAATAAAAAATAAAAAATAAAAACGTAAATATTTTTATGCTCATACTAATTTTATTGATGAAAAAGATGATGTAAAAACATAGACAAAACGAACAAGCCATTGACATGAACAAATGAGCTGAAGTCCATTGCAAAGCAATAACGAGTTCATCAAAATCACTTTCATTCGCTGCGATGATCAATTCAGCTAATGGTCCTTTGAAAATGTGAAAATGAGTTCTCCCTGACACAACTTTTGGTTTCAAAATAGCAACCTGTTTGAAATGAACAATGAAAACAATCTTTCCTTAGTGAACGTATTTACCTAAACAATCATCTCACATCAGTCTGTTAGGCCACTGCATCTTTATTATTTTAAATATCTTCTAGGGATTAATTAGGGCTGATAAAAGAGATATAAACACCACTATAGAAATAATGAGTTCAGTTTTGACAACTGGACAAGCATAAAGCAGACGTTTTTGAAACATAGTTTTGCTTGAGTTTCTGGAACTGTCTTTTAATGATGGTCTGTTTAAATCATGGCTACTTCACTATATTTCATCACAGATACCGTGCATGATAACAATACAGTCTACATTATCCCCCCACCCCAACGCATATAAATATATAAATCATTAAATTAGGCCTGAGCTTTGAATATAAACTTGGTTGTCAGTCAGGCAAATTCACCCGGGAAACACTCCATAGAACTGAAATGAAATCCTGAATCCTAAATGAAAATGGTACAACACACCACTTTCAAGGTTCTCTTCTACTGAATTCTATCACTTCCTTCCAATTGCTGTTTGTCTCCATGACAAAACAGCCAATAAACAGAAAACAGGTAAAGTGCAAAACATGCCAGGAAATCGTAATAGTATGCTGTTAGAAAGAAAACAGCCAACAGGAAACCATACAGGAGTACTCTGGAAACATGCTCAAAGGTAAACGAATCTTTCCACCACGACGAGTCACCTTCTGTGACGTTTTCTACTTTCTCGGCGACCAACAACCTGACCTCGGTGGAATTCCCCGATTCTCCTGGAGGCGCCGGGGCAGTCAGAGGTGGAGCGGTCTTGCTCTCAGCGTCGCCCTCCTCATTCAGGGACTCTCTTATCGACGACAAGGACGCTGGTGGCCCCCTGCTTATTGAGGGCCTTTTGGTGGGGGACGCTGACTGGTCCCTGTGGATTCCCGCTGTACTGAAGCCTTGGAGAGACTTCACGGTGAGAACGTAGGCCTCCATTTCGTCATCTGTGACAGAGTCGGTGGAAGTGGTGTCGGGCTCTTCATCTTCGCTGGCTCCTTTCTCCTCCCGGAACAATCCTTCCTCTTCCTCCACCCTGACTGGTTGTTGTCCGTCGTCGATGCGTTCTCCTCCCTCTCCGTGTAAAGTTTCCTGTCCTTGGGAAATGGAAAAATTGGGCTTGTTCTCTCTGAGCGTATCTCCTCCATCTTCTTCCCCTTCTTTAATTAGATATTGGTTCTTTTCCATGGAGATGTGTTGTCTCATGTTGGTATCTTCACCTCTTTCTACCTGGATGCTTCCTGCTCTTTCATGTTGATGGATCTTCTTTTCCCTGAACACATCGTCAGACTCTTCTTCCTCTTTTTCGACACGTTCCTCATTTTCCTTAACATTTCCTCCATTTAGACCATGTATTTCTTTGGTGGACATCACCTTTCTTTCATGTTCATGAACCACCTTTTCATGAAGAACATCTCCTGTATCTTCTTTCTTCGCTACATTGAGGAGTTCCTGCTTTACCCTAAAAAAACCTTCATTTTTGTCATTACTTATTTCTCCACCGAACGCTTCCTGTTCTTCACGGAAATAGACCCCCTCCTCTCGTAAAATATGCCCTGTATCCTCTTTCCCCTCTTTATTTAGATATTTCTCTTCCCTGAAAACAAACTTTCTTTCCTTGAGGTCTCCATGGGAAAGTATCTCCATTTCGCCGAGCACTTCTTCTTTGTTGTCCTTGTCCTCTTCGTTTCTTCCTCGACTGAACGTCTTTACAGTTCCATTGAGATGGACTTTTGTCACCCTGAATAAATCTTTTTCTTCCTTTTCCACTTCATTAAGACACACCAGCCCCTCCAAGGACATTTCCTTTATCTCACTGATACCTTCGTCTTTTTCCTTCCTTTTCTTTTCTTCTTGGAGTTCTGTATCCTTTTCGCTGTCTCTCTCTTTCTCGCTTTCACTGAGAGTGTCCCATCCCATCAGTGCGTCATCTTTCCCTTTCTTCTCTTCTTCTTTTTCATCTTTTTCTTGTTCCAGTAATGTGTGTTCTTCATCAGGACATACCATTCGCACTGATACATCCAGTTTATTATCTCGATTGAAGATTTCTCCAATTTCTCCTAAATTATTTTGCTCTTTCTCCTCAGTGATGGCCTCGTCTGTTGTTATTAGAACCTCCCCTTCTGTCTTGGAGGTTTCTTCAGTTTCTTCCTCCTCGGCCTCTGGTCTGTCCCCAAGGAGATCTTCCATTTCTTCTTCTTCTTTATTCTTTTCTTTTGGTATCTCTCCAAATGTAATATCATAGGTCTCTGTTCCTCGCACACTTTCATGTCCCACAGTGGTATATAGAGGTTCTACTGCGGCTGTCAGATCTTCAGTCTGAGTGTCTGCTTCACAGAAGTCTGTTTGCAGCTCTGCAGCTTTGGTGGTGAGAGGGTCCTCTCCATTTCCCACTTCATGATTTCTGTCATATTTAGTCCTGTCAATATTGGCCTTCAAAATCCTTTCTGCCTCAGGTTGAACGCTAAAAGTTGCGGTTTTGTTTTTATTATCAATGGGATATTGGTCATTGGGCTCTCGGTTAACGAGCAACTCATTTAGACCCTCAGAGCAGACCTGGAGATTTCCAGCAACAGCGGTGCCTGTGCAGCTCATTTCACCATCATCGTCCATCTCCTCATCGTCCTCTTCGCCTCCTTGAACAATGTCCTCATCCTGCAAAGTCGGGACGTCTCTGCGGGAAGCCTCCTGGTACAGGGGAGCCACAAAAGTCTGAAATGTAAAGACACAGCCATGACTGATGTGGCCAACACTGGGCCCGGCTTCCCTGCAGCTCGTGTCGTTACCCGCTGGCTCCCTCTCCTGGTTGGCGTCGCTGTGCCTGGGCGGGTCCCGCTCACTCGGCAGCTCCTGGCCTGTGTTTCCAGGTGGAGACGGGAGTCCGCTGATGATTGCTTCATGCGGGCCGCGCCCAGTTTCCACAAGAGAGGCGCCTGAATCATGGAGGCAGCTGCCGAGGTCGCTCATCTCCAGTGCTGCTGTCGCGGTGGCGCCCCCTGCGCGCAAATGACTCCCGATCTCCTCAGGGCTCTCCCCTTCCAGTCCATCTCCCTCTTTCTGCGGGGAGATTGGGGCATCATTGACATCCAGTCTCAGGGGAAGTGTGTCCTCTTTCTGCAGGAAGACTGGGGCGTCATTGGCATCCAGTCTCTGCGGAAGTGTGTCCTCTTTCTGCAGGAAGACTGGGGCGTCATTGGCATCCAGTCTCAGGGGAAGTGTGTCCTCTTTCTGCGGGGAGACTGGGGCGTCATTGGCATCCAGTCTCAGGGGAAGTGTGTCCTCTTTCTGCGGGGAGACTGGGGCGTCATTGACATCCAGTCTTAGGGGAAGTGTGTCCTCTTTCTGCAGGAAGACTGGGGCGTCATTGGCATCCAGTCTCTGCGGAAGTGTGTCCTCTTTCTGCGGGGAGACTGGGGCGTCATTGGCATCCGGTCTCAGGGGAAGTGTGTCCTCTTTGTTAGGCTCTGGATGAGAATCGCTACCATAAGACGCCATTTGCCCCTGGATGTCTGTCTGACTTCTATCCCGCGTTCTTGGAGGACTGGACATGCACGACGGAGGTGTGCTTATTTCGGACAATACCCTCGAAGCGCCTGTGTTTTTGTTCCCCATCACCTCAGCTAAGACATCTACACTCTTCTCCTCCACTTCTCTCTGAGCATAGTGGTGGCGTATACGAGCCAGACGGGCCTCCCGCCGCCTGCTCCTCCTAGATTGGATCCGGTTACCATCCACCTGTCAATCAAAAAGGAGGGGAAAGTAATTTAACTATACAAACACAGCATACTTTTTACTCATTTAAGGAACCTATGCTTAGAGTAAAATTATTAAATGTTACCACACAAAATAAACATTTTTATTTTATACACATATTATTTTCATATTTCATCTTGGAACAAAAGCATTTTAGGCAATACAGGTTTTAAATATTGAAGAGTTTGTCCTCTACAATAAGAATTAATCACACTGTACAGGAGTGGAGGGGCTCCAGTTGTCTGATACCCTTAGCTCTGCAGTTTCAGTAATGGACTTCATTGCATTGGAGAAACCTACTCATAATGCAATGACACAGAAATCAGAGTTGATTGGCGATCGTGTTCAGAATCATTATTGACGAGAAACTGTACACATATCAATTGCGGGGCGGGGCGGTCGTCAACGGAATCAGCAGCCTGCGGTCTCCGGTGTCATGCAAACCGGGTCTCCAACCCGCCAGAACAGTTCACCAGGGACCGGCACACCGCGGGTCACGCGGCATTCCGTCAGAAAGAACACCAGGGTTCAAAGCATCCCTCACTCGCATTTCTGTCAGCCGACAAGGCTCAGCTGTCTAACTTTGGGCTTGACATTAAGACGGCCAATTCCAACTCAGATGCGTGAGCCCATTCCCTCTCTCAGATTGCATAATGCTACAGAGAAGGAGTTCAGAAGTCCTAGAAATCATACTTAATATTAATATCAAATAAATATAATAAAAACTTTAATGTTAAGAATAATAATTCACATTTTTCTCTCTTTTTTATTTCAAACAGAAAACAATCAGACAACATGCAGTGACATTTTTGTGTATTTCAGAATGCAGTTTTATTTAACCTCATGGCGCATTTTAATCTAAGTAAAATATTGTCACAGTAGTGTTGTGATGGTGAGGGGGGGAAAAACGTTAGGTGAAAATATACATTTATTCATGTTCTGTAACATCTATGATTCTGAAATAAGTGCTGCTTGGCTAATGATTTCCTCATGCATTAAATTCTCCATTTACACACATAATGGGATGTTTCACTTCGCCGTGAAATTGACCTCACCAACGAGTTTTGACGGTTGTCTTCGCGTTGTATCTCTTCTTTTGCGACTGGGCTCTCCAAGGTTTGTCCGACAACAACTCCTTTGCTATGTTCTGGTTGATCTGTAAGATGTAATTTGTCCTTCAGCACGCGGAGAACAATGAGACAAAGCTGCAAAACGCAAAGGCCATTGAAAAGGGCATACCTGGAGTTTCTGTAGGGAGCGCGAATGGACTGGCCTCTGTGGAATGATTCTTGCTGGGAAAAAATTAAGAAAGCCAATTAAGAAAAAATGTCAGAATGGATTTCCCTGGGTCCTTCCTGTTCAGAATTGATAGCCGAAACTGAAGCCTGAAAGTTCTGGGGCTGTGTCATCTTTAAAACTCTCTTTTATGCTGGCCCAGACACCAGAGCAAGGTCACACTGAACGAAAACATGGTTTTCCATCATGGATCCGTCCTACCACTCTGTCTTTAGCCCCAGAGTGATAGTGAGGGAGAGACCCTGATGTCTCTCTCTGTGATTACCTGATTAACGAAGGTCTTGAATTTTATCGCACAACCTTAGACAAAAAATGTACGATTATTATGTGTAGGGTTATTTATCACGGGACCTGATCTTGCATATGGATCTTGTTCCCACAAAGTACAGATATAGTATATTGATAGATATATATAGATAGATCCTGGTTAAATAAGTGAATCACATTGTAGCCCTGATATCAGTTACATAGACATATATAAATAAATAATAGATATTTGGATACACACAGATAGCATTAAGGGTGATTATAATTATTAATACAATAATTCAATAGGCTGATAACTTATTCCACAGGCACAATATTATATGTGTGACCTACTAGCGTTTTAAGAGGTTGCAAGAGATTAAAATCGTCTGACTGCTTGTAGGTGTACTTACTTTATCAGTAATATCATTATACAAAGTTCACCTTAAGGAAAGTGTAGATAACCGTGATAAGAAGTTTCACCGGAGATAATAGTGTTATATAGTGTTAATAGTGAAAAGCAGTCTTCACCTGTTAGTTTTCAGACAGCCTTTTTTGTTCCTGCTCTCTCCCTGCTTCTCTTTCACCTCAGCACGCTTCCTTTTGTTACAGAACAACACGTAGTTTGCCCCACCGTTGTTGACCCAGAAAGTGCCGAGCTCCGTCTCGTACCGGATGCAGAACTCGACTCTGGCCCCCTCGCTCTCAAACGGCGGTACCAAGGTGAGCCGGAACGTAAATCGATCTGTCACCCCGTCACTGGAGCCGGGGACAAAGTCGGCCAGCAGGTCGAAGTGGGTGGTCCAACGGTCGAGGGTGGTCCGGATGTACACCATCTTGCCAAAGCATAGGTTTCGAACCCGAACAGTTCCCCTCAGGCAGGTGGTTCCTGGAAGCAGCTCAACGCATTCCAGCTCGATCTTCTGCTCATCCAGCCTTCGCGCAAGCTTGTCTGCCGAGGAGGGAACCTCAAATAGGCACGTCAGGAAGTATTCCTCGGGGTCTCTGGGGTCCCTCTCGGAGGGCTCTGGCCCCAGCGGGATCGGCACGTCCCAGTGGTCAAACTCTTTCACTGACACGAGGTTCAGGCCGAAGGTGTCGGCGAAGGACACCTTCCTGGCCACGGTGACCGGGGGTTCGGGCTCAGAGTCGTCTGATGTGGGGGGGCTCCTCCGCCCGAGAAGGGGCACCAACGTGGGTATGAGTCCATCCTCCTCCATCCTCCCGTCTTCCTCCCAAGAGTCCGGAACCTCTAAGACGTTCGAGGCCCTGTCGTGTCTTGGTTTTCCCACGGACTCCATCGGGCTGTCTGTGACAAAGTGGAAGAAAGACCCTACACTCCTGTCCCAGTGATATTTGAGACACTGGGGCTGAACAGATGGAATTGAGTTACAGCTGACATTGTGGAGAGAGTAAGGCCTATAAATAGCATGCAGACTAGTACAGTTTTGGCTCACCAGACCTCTTACACAATACATCTTTTCTAAGCTTCCAAGTGATGTGTGCCTGTGTGTGCGTGTAAATAAAAATAATTATAATTATATTATTTTATATTTATATTATCATACTGGACAAAAAACACAAAAAAGGCCAGTCTGTCAGTATATGTTTGCATGTTTTGCAATGCATATTTTACTATTATTTTGAGCTGAACATCGGGTGGAGCAGCTCAGGTGTACCAGACAAGTCTGAGCCTTATCAGGCAAAGGATGTTATCAATACCTTATCACAATATATTCAGTAGCCCGGACTGTTTGTGTTGTCAAGTTTCTTCAAAAGCAAACTCTTGCACCAATTCTTTGCAATGTTTAACATTCCCCCATCAAAAACCTTTGTCAATATGGGCAGTCCGCCTGTAAACACGATAGAACGAGAGGGTTATATAAGAGAGGACTGGGTAGCGACAGAGCCTTTCAGACCGGTGGGACTGAGGGTCAGGATTACTAGAATGGCTCAGAAGAGACGGGAGAGCAGAGATTGTTAGCATTTCTGTGCTGATAGCTGGACGCAGTGGGAGAAAGAGACGCAGAACCAAGCAATGGGAGACGGAGAAAAGGTCCAACCTGCCGGCCTCAGTGAGAGTGGACAGGAGTGGGGCGAGCAGCGGCCTGTTGTCCCTTCAGGGAGCAGTGGAGACACAGCAACCAAGCCTGCTCTGTCCTACATCGCGCTGATAGCCAAAGCCATCCTCTCCTCCCCCTCGCACAGGCTCAGCCTGGCCTCCATTTACGAAGACATCGAGGGGCGCTTCCCCTACTTCAGGGGACGGAGCCAGGGGTGGAAGAACAGCGTGCGCCACAACCTGTCCCTGAACGACTGCTTCGTGAAGCTGGGCCGTTGCGAGGACGGGAAGGGGAACTACTGGGGTGTCCACCCGGCCCACCTGGGAGACTTCCTGCGGGGCGACTTCCGGCAGCACCGCAAGGCCAGCAGGACCCAGCTCCATAGGGAGCTCCTGGAGAGGGCAAGGACAGAGTCAAGCTGGGTGGGCTGGCACCAGTGGCCCTCTCAGCCCCAGGCCATCTCTCCCGGCCTGGGCCTGAGCTGTTCAGCTGGGACACTTTACTGCGAGCACCCCGCCTGTAGGCTGGTCGCCCTGGGGTCCCCTGACGACACACCGAGCAGGATGAGGGAGCCGTTTCATGGCCTGTATGTGAGACCCCCACCTCTGCACTCCTTTTATGACTGGCAGTGTGGTCTTCCAGTGTTCACGGACACTCTTTACCCTTTTACGTGGTTCAGAAACGCTTGACTGCAAACTGTGGCATATTCAACTGGATAACTAATTTGTATTCATTGTAATTATAAACACCTTAAATGTAATGCATATTTGTTCTGCATATCCTGTGATTTGGAATCAAGTAATTGTTGTGACAAACAATTTATTTGTAGCGTCTTTCAGCTGGGCATAACCTCACAATCAACTTCCAAATCACTGTTAACAGCTCCTATTAAGTGCCCCCTCTTGGCGAATAGAGGGAGTTGCCTGCAGCCCGGACTCCACATCTAGTGCACGTAACATGCACAATCCAATCAAGCCTTATAGACCTCTGCAGGTTAGACTCCTCTTGGTGACTGACTGAGTCTAATGTCACATAATACTGGTCTCGTGGGCCGTCCACAGAGGGCCTGTAACACACCCTCGGGCCTCCAATCAGACATAAAAGCCTTTTGCTGTGATGGCCCTAACAACAATCAATTACGTCGGTTGCCGGGCAGCGAGGCTTTCAAGGGAGGTCGCCTGCCATTGCAGTTGCTGGTCAAAACCAATAATGAGACCAAGAAGGATTTGATCTTTTTGTTCCCGTTTCAGTAACCTGGAACTACATTTCATAGGTTACTTAAATTTCTAAATGTTTTTTTTTCTCTTCTTCTTAAAACGATGCCAAACCAATGACAAATGAAAGACTTTAATTTGATGTCCAAAGACCGTATATTCTTATGTTGTTAAATTCAAAGCAGCCATAAATATGTATCATTATTTACATTTAGTTTTGTAATGCCTTTATATCAATAAAGAAATTACCTAATGATTGAAAGCCAGCAACCTTTTCTCACTCTATTTTCTCGAAGGATAACCTACAGAGGCTTGCTGTTTTAAGGACTTTGGGGATTCCCTCATTTGTTATAGGAAATCTATTTTCATCGATTCATTTTTCCTTGTAAGAATTTAAATCAGCTTAGTGCCTCAGCTAATAATAATTGTGAATAGCGACATCGATGTTTTGTATTACCAATTATAGGCATTCTGTGGACAGAGTTTACTTATAATTATATTTAAAATGCAAACAAACAGCAGAGAAATCAATCAACTACAAATGTAAATTGGCCTCAGCTACCAAAATTGTCAGTATAGCACCATATAAGACAGCATTTGTCATGCAGAACTGTTGATATGGGTTTCTATATAGACACCCTCTGGATAACCTCATTGGTCATTTGGCCCCCTTAGTGTTTTATAGGAGTTTTTTTTTCTTATTGCCGAAGTAACCCCACACGCACCAGAGTCCCCACAAGATTAAAAGCACAGTAATGCCACTGTTCACTCAGATCCCAACACTTTCCCCCACAGCCTCGGTGACTTCTGAACATTTCAATTGGCAGGCACTTTCGCCTCTGGCCATCGGCTGCACAGCGCTCACGGGTGATCCCTGTTACGAAGGTGCAGCACAGGGTTCGGATGGAAAAAAAAAAAAAAAAGGAGAACGCTGGCATTGACATATCTCATGTTTCCCATGACTGCTTTGACACCTGCTGTTGGTCCCCCGGAATAAGAAAAGTATTTATTGTGAGTGAACTAATCTCTCAATCTCATAGAAATCCGGACTGGTCATTTTGACAGCATTATACGACACACTATCAAAACTTTTCCAGCTGCTTACCATAAAATCAATAACTCTCTTTACTCATCAGGGGGTGGTAGATTATTTGTTGTTTTTTCTTCTACAGGGTCATATGAGGACAAGGTGTTTATGCAATCTGACACAAATTCATGGTATGGATACCTACTAGGATAATAATCATCATCCCAGGGATTACATGAAGATAGCAACAGAAATCCAGAAGGGAAATGAAGCCCTAAAATATATACTCTACAAGCCCCTCAAACCTCAGCTCCTCGCAACACCTGTTAATAATTAGCATCTAATATATAGCACAAATCTGAGATTGCAAAAACTATACCAATTACATTTTTGGCCCCGTTGTTTCCTGTAGATAATGAATCCCTTGAGGATCCAGACTTACATATGTTTTTCTAGGGGCATTCCAAACCAACACCGAGTCAAATAAATACCTACATAAATAAATTACTTGCTATTGACCCTAAAATATATCTTTAAATCATACCACTAACTATAAATCTCTATCACTGATGAAAGTGGAGATTTTTGAACCCCATGATTAAATTACATTTGGAGGTAGACTGATCTTCTATATATTTCTTTAAACACCTCGTTACAACAGAATCCCCAGATTGCAATGTTTGAACACAAGGTGGAGACAGATGCTCATTTATAGCGCCTTTATATGACTTCATTTTTGTAACCTGCAAATCGTGGAAGAATGTTCCTCCTTTCGGTATCCATTGTCAAATGTCGAAAATGTCTAAATAGAAAAAACAGTTGCAAATGAATACTACATGAACAAATAAAAAAAATTGTTGTCAAAAGAATTCTAAAAATTTGGAATCGTAAAAATTCCGAACAAGTTAAGGCCTTGGAACGTTCGATGCCACAGTGGTAGGCTTGACAACTCTTTCGCATACATTAACCATTCTTTTTAATACTTTTTAGTTTTTTTAGGAATTAAGTGTGCATTCATGTTAACGGTACGAAAATGGTTGAATTCTGGAAATTGTATTTTTAAAAAGGTTAATCTTAACAATGATGTTCACTCAATAATCGTGCCCATAATTGATTAGAAACAACCGAAAGGTTATCCTGCGTAATATGCGTAATAATGTTTAAAAAAACAACTAATGTAAGTAATACCAGCAACTGGGAAACTGGGAAAAGCGGATGTGAATTTCCTAAATATACCACAAGATGGAGGTATATAACCATGATAGTGCGCATTAATCGATGATAATCGCCACGTATTTTTCTTCGATATTCTTTAAGTGTTCCCCGTTTTCCGTTTGCAAGTCTGACAGCGTCGGAATGTACAAATTTGTAGTGTAAGTCAAAACTCACTTAACGTATTTCCGTGCATTTGAAAATCACTCCTGACATATTTATCGTATTTTCTCTAAATGTAACAAACGAAAAACAGTGGCGAAAAACAGAAATTTGATCCAGGTCTCATACATGGATGTGTTCATTTTATGTTTCTCCCCTATTTTTAAAAATTTTTTTTGTATTCAAGTACTGTATAAATTATTATTGTTTATTAAAACGCATGTAAATCGTATTTATAAAATATATTACGTTTTTAACTAATTAAATATATATTTTACATATTTTATTAATGATACTAAATGATCAAAAATAAAATAAAAGATATAATACGGCTAAAAACCAAAACACAATTTGACAAAACACACATCCATACAAAAAGATAAAACTGGAACCAAACCTAAAAATCACTAAAATAAGATATAAAACAAAACGAAACACCAACCACATTCGGCGATACAGGCATATTAATTCCAGTTAAATTATTTGAAAAATTATTTATTCAATTTCTAAATGCTGTGCATTATGCTGGCCGGTTAAATAAACCAAATCTAGACAGTTACTATTTCGTGGACTCTTTCGTGATAATTTCCCAATGCTTGTTTACTGTAGCCTGTTACATGGAACACTTAATTTATAATTTCAGCATAAAGTATTAAAACAAAACACAACAGACTACAAACCTGTGTCCTTCTAGTGAACTTTCACCTTTTGAACCAATCCACGCTGTTGCAGACGCTGGAGAAAACCGGTCACTTGAAAAGAGTGCCTCACTGTCTTAGCACATTCCCGACTTGGCACTTTCACATCAAATTTAAGTGCACTTTAAAAATAGATTATTGTCCATCTAATAGCCGAAATAGTATTTGAAACGTTTAAATGAAAGTAAAATTGGGAGATTAAACAAACAGAAGTCCTATTGCCATGACAATATATATATATATATAAATAACATTTTATAAATAAGGTTTTGTTTTTGGTCCGAACTCCGTGTTAATTGTGACAAACATCAGATTGTTCGTCAAGCTGGGAATGCTGTGTCTTGAATGTAATTGTTTAGTTCTACTTTTGCCACTTCGTTTCTTTCTTGACTTTCGGAAAGCGCAAGCTATCAGTATGAGACATCCGTGTAACAACTACGGCGAACAAATTACCAGAAACAGTTACAAAGTTGCTCGTGGTTTTCTGTGACTGTTGGTCAACATTCAGCATACTGTGCTAAACATTAAGGATACTATTTACTGTTGAAATGCGTAATAAAATAAGTCTACAAATATAATCTGTGGGAATTTAAACTTTGAAATATGTTACATTTTACCCAAATTGTTATTTGTATATCAAGGTGTAACTTTTGTGAAATTTGTAACCTACTGATAAATAACAGCATATGACTGAGTATTTACAAGTCTTAGCAAAAGTAGAGACGAGTTAAAAACCGTACACGATGTCCACGCTTTCGAAAAACGTGGTCACTTCGATGAAGCGCGCATAGTACTTAGTAAAAATCACCAGTCTGGCAAGTGTTGTATGGTGAAATACACTAAACTTATTTAGTAGATAAATGACCGGGGTCTCCTTTCGAATGTGCGCTTGGGTGCTGCCCCTTTATTTCTGCTTTTACCACGATTGTTGTATTTGCCACTAGTCTTAGGCACTGGGTCAACTTCTGTGGAAGACAAAGAACTAGATTTTCTTTATCGAGGCTGCAAAGAGCTACAGCTGTAACCACCGCCCCACAAAATAGATGGCGAAGTTTGAGTGACATTAACTTTAGAGGAAAAGGGGAAAAACAAACAACTCGCAAAGAGTTTTTTTTTGTTTACATAGCAGGTGGACGTGACGTAATCTTGGGTCACATTACTCCAAAAAATAACAAACATCCAACTCCGCGAGAGTGCCTCCCCTGGGGCTGTATTATAATAAGCTAGTCCCAAATACTTCGTTGAATACATTTTGATATATTGAACCCTAATGCAAAAACATGCTACATCTTCTTACAGTGAGTCATGTGAGAGCAATCTAACAGGAGTTAGTGTATAGTTTTTTTTCTGTTGCATTAATAATAACAGCACCAGTGGCTGAGGAAGAGAGCGCGAGACAACGCGTGTATCTCCGAGCCCAGCGCCAGCGGAGGAATATCCTAGTTGTTATTTATTCTTCGGCTTGTTGTTCATTTTCTATTTTATGATTAGCACATACTCACGTGTGAGGCTTCCTTAACTCAAAAAGTCACAACAACTCATCCCCATATTGTGCTTTTTTTATTTAAAAAAGGAAATAGACCCGGATTTCGGTAAGTTTTTTTCTTCGTTGTTTATTTTATTTATTTTTTTAATACTTTCACTCTTCTAGTTATTGATGCGTTGCTTCCTGACGAACTTCACTGTATCGTTAGGTGCGCATCTGAAATGCGATGCACAGTTCTAAGTATGTGCACCGCTGTAATAACACTTTTGCGGTAGTACATATCGGGTGCAGTGTTTCGTATTTCTAGTGCACACAAGGCGAGTGAGTGTTGATAAGTTTTGCGAATGTACTCTTCTTCATTACTTTTAACAGGGCGAAAAAAAGATTAATAAATGGGCGCACCATGCATGACCTGATATTTGTTTTGTCAGTACCAATTCGGGTGTTTAAAAATATAGGTGTAGAATTAACGCTAGCCACTAGATTATTTTTTTTATATTCGAAAAGATACATTTGAACGGAGGTGTCTTGCAAAACAGACTAGAGGACTATCATCAAATACTGACTTTTAGTTAAGTAAACATAACTATGTTTTGTGCTAAACTAGATTGTTATACTTAAGGTCCAGGTTAAAGGGTATATATATATATGTATATATATATAATGTTGCTGACACGTTTCTGATTTGTACTTAGCTAGCTCCTATTTAACGACCTACAAGCAACTCAGTCCGGCATCAAAAACGTACTTAACTAGGATGGAGGTGACGTCCAGTTTTAAGATGACCAGTAACTCTTCGAAACCTAGCTCGATAATTTCACTACGTAAGACGGATAGCATTTGCTGATTTTATTTTAGCAGGGGTGTAATATTCACCAATACTGTTTTTCTCTACATTGTATGTGGATATTTTGTTTTGAAAGCTGTTAATTTTTTGTCTGTTTTATACTGAGATAAAATACTTAACTAGCCGCTGATACGAACAGTTTATATTATTGCCTAATAGTATTACAAGTGTGAAATGCTTCTGGGTGTATACGATAAGATCGTTTATCTCCGCAATGAACTATTTTTGTCATGTGATTTGATATTATATTTGAATACGAGTTATTATAAACCTTATTAGAAGAACATTTTATTATGTTAGTTGGCGGTGGGCAGTCCAGATGTACACAATAAATGTTATCAAATGGAAGTTACCTTAGGGTTTTATATATAATAATTGCCTTCTATTTTTATTTTGTATTTTATTTAATACCTACGAGCGAGCTACGTTTTGCGTTCACAGTCAGCCTACGTAACGATTGCTTCAAATATGTCATTATTGTTGAATGTATTTCAGGGTTTTAATTTTTGGTATTCAATTTTATTAATTAATTTAACCTGATTAATTCATCTCTAAAATGGAGGTGAAAGTCCATTGTTTGTTTTAAAACTTGGGAGTTACAATTTATAGTTGATTGATAACAGCATTGAGTGAACCGATAAGCAATTTCACCAGTCTAGTAAAGTATTACATGTTTTACATTTTACACGAATATTATCTATATTCAATGCAATCCAGCCCTTCGATGTATTTTATTTTATAAGATTAATTTCGGATTCATTGAATTTTTTTGTAATTATGTGCAAACATGTGGGATTTATTCTAAACTATTAATACCAAAATTGTTACTACAACCATAGTCATAGTAATAAACATAACAATAATAATAATAATAATAATAACAATATCATAGATGGTTATGAGTAATGCAAATAAACTTACCATTGTTGGCAGTTCCTTTTTCATATTCTTGGTGATTTAATTTAGTTCATTTACTAGAAATTTTATCTTGTCATTTGCAGAATGTTGGCACTGCAATTTTAATTTGAAATGCATTCTCTAAGGGCTTCAGTAGCAACCAGAGTTAAATATAGGCAGTTTATGAGGTTCTCTGAAGTGGTCTCCCAGAGTTAATAGCTGATAAGTTTTCATCTTTGAACGATCAGGGCTATATCATGGTGTTATACCTAAGTTTTAAAGGTTTTTCCCGAGTTTCATGAAATGCAGGTGTGGCGAGCACCATTTAATCGCAAATTGTGTGGATAAAAAAAAAAAAGAAGAAGTCTGGTTAAGCTATAAAACACCTTTAGTGTCTACTTCCGTGGTCCTATTTTAAGTCTTTCGGCAGGTCAGAGTTTTATCTGCATTGGCTCTGACAGACCTGACCAGGTGTCCTGGATCACAACACTTCAGCTAGTTCTCTGTGGCAAATGTATTTTACTTCATAAAACAGACGTCGTTTAGACAAACAACTGCCAATCTGCTATGGATGTCTTACTAAAACGTTATCGTGGTTCTTGCATTGTTTAATATGTTTTATAAAAATTTTTTCGCAGTGTTTCATTGGTGTTACAACATGACTTCATATAAGATGCATATTGATGAGGGAAGCTTTGTGCATTGTGGAAAAGCTAGCAAGGGTCAAGTTGTCCCTCTGAAGGAAGAAGGCATACCGTTTCCTTATACTTGAAGGAAAACTGAGATATGTCTGTTTACCATGCTAGAGGAGTTCATCTAACAGCCTAGCAGTCTGTTGGTGTGGACGGTGTTGGTTCCATTCAAAAGAAGCACCTTTTTCTGTTGTGAGAAATTTCTTTTGTTTAGGATAACTGGCCCTATTTGGGTTCTAAATGAAAATTGTGTTCAATGCTGCTCCTCAGGGCTAAAACCTTGTCATCCGTTGAACTCCAGATATCTTTATTCATTATTACCATCCCTAACATTTTTGTTTTTATGCATTAGATTGCTTGTTTAACCTCAGAGGTGTTTCTGTGTTGTGGGAGAAAAGAAAAGAAAAACAAAAAAGCTAGTGTACCACAGTTTCCTGTGTCAAGACACTGCTTCATGCAGCCTGCCTCTGTTTTAATGTTATGGGGCTTCAAGTGCAAATAAACTCCGGCACTAGCCTAATGGAAATTAAACTGGAAATGTTTCTGTTTTTATCACTGTGAACTCCATAGAAATGTTTCCATGACAACCTCCATGCCAGTTAAGGCAACCCGAGGTGATCAACAGTTTATGTTTTTTTTTTTTTTTTTTTTTTCTTCCAGCTAGAATGGAATTTGTGTTGACAGTTTTGGCCTTTCATGGCACTTTTTCTACCTCGTGAAAGTATTTGTTTACCGAATCATGTGCTGCTAGCTGTCAGTCCAGGAGAGATTTACTTCTTTTGATAAAAGACTTTATTACATGCTTAAGAGGCTCCTGCTCTTTAATTATCCACATCTCCGTAATGGTGTTTTCAGTGCCTCAGTGCATTGAGAGTGACGAGTATTCAGACTTTTATATACACTCTGGGTCACCTCTTAAGCCTTTACCTCCCCCCCCAATAGAAACACTGCGATTTATTTTTTTCTTTTTGTGTGAAGTTTTCTTACTGTGCAATACATATTGCAAGTCTTGTCTCTATAGGTGATGTTGAGATCAGACTTACAGCGGTACTTGATTTCACGCTGTGGGCCTGGTTGTATATCTGTTGTTGAGCTGACACCCCACTGGTTGTGGTTTATATAGGACGTAAAGGTAGAATGGTGCTGATGTGGAATCTGGCCACTGTAGGTTTTTTGGTCACTGTTGCCTTTAAAGTCTTCGCTAACCAGTGGGCTACATTGCATTCCACATTACACTTAGTTTAAGCATTGTTTGGGAGGGCTGTGCTATGTAGTCAGCTTCTGAGCTTCTGAGTTTTAGTCAGTGGGATTTGCATGTAGAACTCAATGAGAAAAGTGTGTAGGACAGTGCAGCCGGCGGTGTTTCATCACGTTTTTATATTGAGTTTAATTTATAGTATATAAAGCAAAATTTGGTTGTTGTGGTGGGGAGAATTAGTGCCCTCCTACAGCCAGAGCCTTTGACGTCTGCGTCAAGTGCTTATTTGTAGTATTTGAGTGTGTTTCTGTTTATGATAATATCAATGTGCCTGCTATAAGAATGCACTTTATTTTTTATTAGTTGGCATAAAACAAAGCGATTTGATTCCAAGATCCAAGATTTATCAAACTTTCGGTACTTGCGTTACTCAGTTTTGAAAAATGGACTGTGAAAAGCGACTGGTTTGGAGATTCTCTACTTCTTGTTCACTCTCCTCTATGCTGAGATGTCCTTCATTATCGGAGGGGTACAAGTGAACACAGACTCTGTCCTGGGACTTTATCTGCCTCTAACATCACGCACGGACCAGCGTCTGTGCTTTCCCTCATAACTTAACCTTTAAGGCGATTCATTGCATGTGGTGTTATCCGTGACACGTGTCTGCTTTGCTTGTCTTTTTTATCCAGAAATCTTGGCTGGCTCAGATGGGATTATTCTGCATCAAATTTTGCCATCGGCATTTTGCCATAGCTAGGTTGCTAACTACAATATATCCTTAATGGGAATGGCATACAATGCCATTACTTGCATCGTCCACAAAACATTGGAGATCATACAAAGACGCTGATTCCCAGTGGAGTAAAGTATTTTAAATATAATTCAAAATTCATTAAAACGATCAATGGTTCACCATAACTATCCTGTTTTACCGACATGTAGAATAAGACTTGTGATTGGTTTATTTGCTTGGTATGTCCAACCAAACCCCGGCTCTTACTTTTGAGAGAACCTTAGGTGCCTCTCAGCATACACTTTAAAAAAAAAATATTGAGTCTCTTTTATTAAGTAGACGTATATATGCTTACTTAGGCATTTGACTGTAGAGATTTTTTTACATTACGAGTTCTTAATTAAATGGTTGTAGTTGGGAGGGCATCCATACGCTTAATTCAACAGATTATGCAGCCAGTCACAGCGCTGTCGTTGGGTAGTGCAGCACACCGTGTCACGGGGAGAGAAAGACCTTGAGCTCTTTAAGTTACTTTTATTTAATTGGGATTATCCTGACATGGTATGAAATTGAGATTAGTGCCCGAGACGTCAGCTGTCATTTGATGTGCGGCTGTATGCATTGAAGAGGAATATTAAAGGAGCCATGTAGCGAAAAACATGATTTTCCTGTTTTTGTATTATTTATTATTTATTACCGTCACTGTGTGAGTGGAGCAAAACTGTGAAATATTGAAAAGTATGATTTCCGTCCCTAAATGTTAAAACGGTTTTGAAAATTTGACCAAACTTGCTGCTTGTTTTTGGGTGGGTGTGACTTAGATTTAGATTTTAATGCACCAATGACAGCCAATCTATTATTTGCATATCCCGTCCTCCTACACCTGCCGGTCTCGCACAAATGATCGGTCTTTACTATTGGCGCACACAGGAGAAGAGAGCGTTTGGCAATGACAAGCAAGAGTAACATTAATTGTGCTGTGCCTTGCTGCCTGGCAATGACTTCCAAAAGGCCAATCCCTGCTCCTGCTTTGGTTGAAATGTGTCTATGGCAGTGGTTAAGTGTCAGTGCATAGTTGTTTTTATCAGAAAGTTGTTTTAGTTTGCTAGCTGTTTGTATTTTGGCTAGTGTCACGCTACAAGAAATGGCAGTCAATGTATCCGAGTTCGTAAAACAGATATTGCGATTTAATCAGTAACGTGTTGATTGGTGTCAGACATTCTAGCTGAAAAGTTGATGGAAATCTTGGGTTTCTGAAACCAAATTGAATGGGTGAAGTTATAAAAAATAATTATTGTTAAACACACACTTTTTAGAGACCCAGGTATATTGGAAAATTTAAATTAAAATAATTACGCGGTCTCCTTTAGTAATCTAAGGAATTACTCAGACTATTACACAATTTAAAGCCACAGATTTTAGATGTTGTCAGTATGTGTACAATAATTATATTCATAGAAAATGTTAAATAAAATACTCTCGTCTATCAAGTTTGACTTCCAGGGGTTTATACCAGATGGAACATATCTCCCTAAACTGTCATTCTTTATACTGGCCGTCTGGTCATTAAAGAGTTAAAGTTTTTTTTTCCCGTCTGTAATGAATTTAGTTGGAGTTGTACAAGGGGACACTCTGGGAAATGTAGTGTGATTGCAGTTTTAACGATTGATTTTCCTGGGCTTTGGGGATATGTTTTATACAAATGTGCACATTAATACAGAAACAACCCTAATACCCACAACGTGCCCTTTGTTGGTATGTCCCTGCTTAAGAAAAACCTCTGTAATGCTCTGCAAAATTCAGGTTAGAAATGGTTTGACCCTGTTTATTTAAAACCGTTAAAACGACAAACTAGGTTAACTAAGTTAAAAGACCCGTTTACTTTGTCTTGGCTTTAAGGCTGGGGACAAACCAGTCGACTCCAGTGTGATTATGAGAGAACTCGTTGGTTCTCCTCGGGTACCACAAGCTTAGTGTCATTTGTTGGGAACGGCAAGGTCATGATCACTTGAACCAAAATCGCCAGCAGTCAAGTGTATGTTGTAAACATTGACCCACATCACTCAGTGGGGAAATGGCCTCCAGATGTGTTTTTCTATTCAAAAAATAAAATTTAAAATTTACAGACGTGAGTGTATTTTAAATTGAGGCCAAACTTATCATTATTATTATTATTATTATTATTATTATTATTATTATTATTTAAGGATGTATTTATTTATTGTGAAGAAGCTATCATCAGAGTGACTCTTTTAGCTGTAAATTTGACATTTGATCCATCTATACAGCTGTCATTTACTGAAGCAATGCAGGCCAAGTAGGCTACCTTGCACAGCAGTGCTGGGATTTAATCCGGCAAGCGTTTGGTCTGGCGGCTTTTCCCCAAATGGGAGTTGTCTTCTGTGTGTTTTTCCCCCCCGAGATAAGTAGTGTTTTTTTCTAATTCCAAAAGGCACATTCATATTTTGCAGAAATTGATTTTTTATTGTGTTCTGGTTGTATAGCAGTTGACTAACAACTAATTTGCGTAAAAGTAATCTGTAATAGTTTTTCAGTGCATTCTTAAGCGCAATGGGATACCGCCTGGTTCATTCCCACTTTCTCGCTGTTTAATTGTTTTGTGCCTTCCCTTACTTCACACACGTTGGACCACGTTTATGATACACGGTCTTCCACGAGGAGTACTTTTTATAAAAGCAGTATTTTTGGTCAGTTGGGCTCTTTTATTCCTCCCTATTTCCTCGACTCGCTGGAACGGGTCCGATTCTAGCCGCTAGACGTAATGGACTGGACTTTCAGTGCCTGACGCAAGCACAACAAGGTATGTTCAACCTCAACAGGATCGCAGAGGTGAAACTGATCACCTGGTTCCTGTTGGTAAGGGCTGTCTCTTCAGTGTAGGTTACAAACCTTCTTTACAGCTTCATTACAGCTCTCAGGTGTATGCTGTCAACAGATTACATTTTGTGGCGGCGTTCAGATATTGATTGTGTTTGCTTTGTTTTGCTTGTCTCTGTCAGGACAG
This sequence comes from Hiodon alosoides, assembly GCA_025775065.1. NCBI lineage: Eukaryota > Metazoa > Chordata > Actinopteri > Hiodontiformes > Hiodontidae > Hiodon > Hiodon alosoides. The sequence goes on from JAOYSI010040293.1 coordinate 26,030, forward strand.
CACTAAGGGACTATTGAAAGATTATTGGAATGAACACAGGCAAGGCCAGCTAGATGAAATCAAAATCTATTTTATCTATTCTATCTTTTTAAAAATCCTTGACTATTACCCTGATTAAGCAAGAGAAAAAATTCAATACGTGTATACCAGCACGTGAACGTCCTGGTGCACTGTGGTGGAGCCACTGAATTTATTCTGTTACCAACAGAGACTACAGTTCCACACGAAAAACCACAGAAGGAAATGAGAACCCCCCCTCAAAAAAAGACAGCTTTTCTCTTTAAGGGTCTTCTGGGTATCCCAGCTGTCATCTTAGGCTGTCTGTGGATGATGATATCAGAAAGAGGTTTTTTTTCTTCCTCCCCACCACCCCTACTAGGGTCCTTTTAACCAAGATATTTAAGTCTCATTAAATACATTTTTTAGCAATGAGAAAGAATTGTAACAACTCGATTTCCAGTTGAACGGGTGATAAAACCCTACTACATTAGTCCATTTAGGACGGTCAGAAAATTTCCAAAAAAAGGCGTTCAAATTAAATTGGCCACTTGGATTTTAAGAACAGGGACCAGCGTTGGGTTTTATGAGTCTTGGTTAATGGTTTTATGGGTCTTGGTTTCAGTCGCTGAGGACGTTTATATGTCTTGTCGAATATATGCACTCGCATCAAAAAAAGCGAATCACTGTGACCTTCTGAAGAGTTGGAAGCGTTTCAGTATGCAGTACCCAACTGCAGTATTTCACTGTGTTAAATGTGGTGGGCTGCTCTTTCAGATTTAGTGGTGATGGGGGCCGTCATCACGGACACTCACCTTTAGGGTCCAGATATGGATTATTGAGAGGCTCCTGCGAAAGAGGGTATGTCTTTGCTTTGCTACGTTGAAAATGATATATAATTTTTTTTTATTTAATTTTTTTTTTTAAGTTCCATTGCGAATTTTTCAAAGTCAGTAGTCACACAAAGTGTGTGTGTGGGGGGGGGGGGGGGTGGATAAAACATGGCTTTCATTGAATGTTTCAGATGTGGATGGACGCAGATGTTTTGTGAAGCTGATATTAGGACTGAGATTTAAGAGATTGAAAAGAAAAAAATGTTTTTTTGCCTTGAACGTTACAATTGTTGTCTCTCTTGTTTCAATGTCGTTGAGAAGATTGCATTTTTCCTGCATTTCACTGGTATTTTAGAGCGGATTCCTGTAAAAGAAAAGAATAAAAGAATAAATGTTATTTACATCTTCTGTGTTACAAATGGAAAAAAAAAAAGATTTGGCGGGAGGGGGGGGGGACAGATTTGTGACGATAACGTCCTTTGACAAGCACATTAGACTGCGGAAAGAGCATCGAGCTCGAGGCTTGGGCATATGGTGCTACCTTCTGCTGGCAGAGCTGTGGAACAAGTTACAGCTCTCTGGCAGGGTCAGTCCGTCCGTCTGACTCCTCTAAATAAACAGGGAGAAGGACAAAGGAGAAGAGCGAAGGCCGAAACCCATGCTTTTGTTGACTTGTGTCAGAGGGGAGTGCGGTGTCACCACTTGGTTGTCTGAAAAACACCGTAACGCCTCGGATTCAAACCCAGAACCTGAGAAATTTCACTTTTCATTTTGACATTAAAGCACTGGATCTGTAACACAACAATGCATTGAATGCCTAGACCTTTCACACCAGCCCGTTGTGTAACAATACAATGTTACAATCCGCCTTAATCAATAAATGTTGCTTTCTTTGGCTGCAGTCTACAGCATTGGGTTAGTACCGAGGGTATGAATTGGTAACTTAATAATTCTTTTATTTTAACAGATTCAGAAAACGATTCATAATTTATAGGCTAATATCAAGTAAATCTTAAATGTTATTTAATAGAACAAAATGTTCTATAAAACCAGGACACTTTGATTACTATAATTAAGTTTTTAAGGTGGACTATTAGTTGTGTGCTACAAATCTAATGTTAATACATTCTTTTTTTATCCTATACAATTTTTTGACGTTGATTGACTTGAAGAGGAAAAATTTTGCTGTCAGTTAGCAAAAATATCCATATTTAAGTCAAAGTCTCTGTGAAAGAACTCTAACATTGTGTGAAGGTCATTTTGTGAGTGTCCATGGTTTGGCAATCGCTATCACTTTCCTGGCGGGTAAACTCACCTTGATCTGAGCCCGAAAGCAGTACGTGCTCTTTTTTATGGAAATTGTGAAAGGCGATTAAATAAGCCTGGAAATTTTGAAGCATGGCCCTGTTCTTCATCAAGCTTAATTGTTGGGGGGGGGGGGGGGGGGGGGGGGGGGGGGGGGGGGGGGGGGGGGGGGGGG
>JAOYSI010040304.1:0-10503 GCA_025775065.1 Hiodon alosoides
CACAAAAAATGATTTATACACTAGGTATATATACAAGGTATTCCATTATAATGACATCTCAAAAGCTTAGTCAGGTTCCCGATCTAGAGGTATTGTAAATATATGCCCTGATGGCCCTTTTAGTTATTCTGGAGGAAAGCAGCTATTGACATCTATTGAATGAATGTAAATTCTCGCGCTGGGCATTGTTCTGCGCTGCATAGGAACAGGCATGGGTGGGTTTGACCTGTGGGTGCTCACCAGGTGACTTGATTTTTCAGTGTCCCTCCCAAGTTCCCCACCCAGGGGGATAAACGACTCCGGGAAGACATCAGCATTATGATCAGGTTCTACGCCGGCATCCTCTCGGACAAGAAGTACCTGGCTGCCAGCCACCTGGCCCCCGTTGGCGAGCCTGGGGTCGGCATTCCGCAGAGCTCCCTGTCTGCGGGCATTTTTGGGTCACTGATTGTTTCCAGCACCACTCCCATATCCATATTGAGTAAGAACCTCCTTCTATAACGTTGGATTCGATTTGGTTTTAAATTTGGTGAATGTTGCCAAGTGCATCATTGTAATTGCCATGGCCATTATATTAAGTGGTAATTGGATATGTATGAAAGGGTGAAGTTTTTGTACTGCATAGAGGAATAATGTATGAATAAATTATTAATCGTTGCTCCTCCAAAGCGCTGCCCTGTTGTTAGTACACGTCGAGCGAACTTCTATTTTTTTTAAATTCAGATAAACGGCTGCCATGTTTATTTTTCAAAAAGTCTGAAAAAGTGTTCCTGGATGAGGAACCAAACTGTCGGCTGAAGGGAACCTGCACTTGTGTCTCGGCAGACAGCCAGGACTCGTCTCTGAATAGCCTGTCTGTGATGGCTGGGGCGGACGTCCGGAGCGGTGTAGACGTGAGCTCCCGCCAGCCGGGCTCCCAGGGCTGGATCAACACCTACCCCCTCTCCAGCGGCATGTCCACCCTCTCCAAGAAATCAGGTGCCCCCGTCCCACCCCGAACACGTAACCCCCCAACCCACCCCCAAACACGTCACCTATGTATCTAGACATAACCCTACATTATGTATTTTAAGTATTTGTCTGGGGAAATATAGTATATAGTTTGTGTCCCATTTGGAAGGAAAGTATAATTTTCTATTTTACACAGTGACTGTAATACCGTTAGCTGTGTTTAACCACAGGGATATCCAAGAAGAGCAACAGAGGGACCCAGCTCCACAAATACTACATGAAACGCAGGACTTTGCTGTTGGCCTTGCTGGTGAGCCTAACCTGACCTGACACCACTTCATCTCCGCTGGCCCGAGTGAAGCGGATATTAGCGGGTTTTTTTTTTTTTTTCCTATTTTTATTTTTTTATGCTCTGTCCTGCAGGCCAGCGAGATTGAGCGGTTGACAACCTGGTACAACCCGCTTTCCACACCAGAGCTGGCCATCTCCACGGAGCAGTCGGTGGAGACCAGTATGGCCAACTGGAGGTCCAAGTACATCAACCTGAGCGAGAAGCAGTGGAAGGACAACGTCAACCTGGCCTGGAGCATTGCCCCCTACCTCGCTATGCAGCTGCCTACCAGGTACAGGCCCCCTCCGTAGTGCTAGCATCCACCACATGAGGGCGCCACTGCAATACCTAGCCAATATAGAGCCTTTATCGTTCGCCCCAGTTTGGACCTTGGCTAGAATGATTTGTCAGTCATTTTCATGTGGATTTAAATGCACAAGTAACGAAGCCCGCTAGATCTTTGGCCTTTTGAAATTGAACAGTGTTTTATCCTCACCTGTGCTGTCGCCAGGTTCAAGAACACGGAGGCCATCGTGGCCGAGGTGACCCGGCTGGTGAGGATGGATCCAGGTCTGGTCAGTGACGTCCCGGAGGCAGTCAAGGTGAGAAAGTGTCCTCGCTTGTCGGACGGGCGTGCCACCAGCGTTTATTTCACCTCTGCTTCCGATTTGTTCAAGCCAGAGTTGTTGTCGAGACGGCCATAAAACAAGTTCTCAAGACCAAGACCAATGGGGGTTCATGCATCATGTTATATTTATGTTGGCAATACTGACTGTAGAACATTGGAACATTTTGTAAAGCATGGAGTATAAAATAGCTAAAATTTGGAATTGGCTGATTGCTTGACTTTTTTTTATTCTATCTGTCTTATTTGCTGATTTACGCTGAGACGACAAAATGTTTTTAATCCAGGAACACAGACCACATGACAAAAACGGATCCTGCCATTGGTTAGCGTCTATAATTTTAGATTCTAGCAGCTAATTGGCAGTTGAACTGGAAAATGGCATCTCGTCTGTCCTTAGCAGAATAAATCATTATTCAAGACCAAGATAAAATGTTTCTGACTACAACTCCAATTTAAATCAGTTTTAAGACAAGATGTTAAAACTGGCATATAGGTAGAAGTGAATTGCCCTGTTTCAGAAGCTTACACCTGGGCTAGGATTTTGTTGTTGACGCTTTCTTTGGGGTTTTATGTGTGCTTGGTTGCAGTTTCTGGTGACGTGGCACACCATCGACGCTGACTCCCCCGAATTGAGCCACGTCCTGTGCTGGGCGCCGGTTGACCCCCCCACGGGCCTCTCCTACTTCTCCAGCATGTACCCCCCGCACCCTCTGACCGCGCAGTATGGAGTCAAAGTGCTGCGCTCGTTTCCACCCGTAAGGCCCTGGCTGCTACCCCCCCGATACTGTTGCCCAGTTACGCAGCATAGCGGTTATGAGATGCCCGGGTCTGTGCATGTAGTTATGGGTATTGCCGGTGTTAACCTCTCGGGGGCGGATGCATTCTGTACACATGGTGTGCTGTTACATCGTTAGTGCAAGGCCCATTTAGCTCTTCCACCTTTTTTCCAGATTTGTAAGATGTTTCCTTGGATAGTGCAGTAAATCTATGTATTTTCTAGTGCAGTTTAAGGTTCACACTGTAACAGACTGTCGTTTTGTTCCTTTCAGGATGCCATTTTATTTTACATTCCGCAAATTGTTCAAGCGCTGCGGTACGATAAGGTGAGTGAGGCATGCCTGCTTATTCTAAGTTATTTTATCGACAATGTGTTTAAAATGCTTAATAATGAGGACCTCTCATTGGGTTCCTATTGGGCCACTGCTTGGTTCATTCTCATCATTGGGTTCCTATTGGGCCACTGCTTGGTTCATTCTCATCATTGGGTTCCTATTGGGCCACTGCTTGGTTCAATTCTCATCATTGGGCTCCTATTGGGCCACTGCTTGGTTAATTCTCATCATTGGGCTCCTATTGGGCCACTGCTTGGTTCATTCTCATCATTGCGGCGAGGTTGTAAGGACCTAACAACTGAAACTGTGGAGGTGTAAGATGACTGGGGCTCTGCTTCACTCACCTGACACTTGCTTTGGTAGATGGGCTACGTGCGGGAGTACATTCTGTGGGCCGCCCAGAAATCCCAGCTCCTGGCACACCAGTTCATCTGGAACATGAAGACCAACATCTTCCTGGACGAGGAGGCCCATCACAAAGACCGTGAGTCGAGCAGGTCCATGTGGTGCGTCTGAAATGGTTATTTAAGGCGATTCAAAAGGAAACGTCAGCTGGTTAAAACCAAGATAAGTGCTGAAAAGGACAAAAAGATTAAGAAAGACCAAAAACAGCGACCTTTGTCCTCTAAAGGTGGCGTTAAAATGAGCTGTTCAATGATTGTTTTCTGTGCATCTGCATTAAGGTAAAGGCCAAGTCATTGTGTTACTGATCTGCTCCTGGGCAGTTCTACAGTCGTTGGACACGTCTTACATGTTTTGCCTTGTGTAAATGTCTCTGGCCAGCCACCTCTGTTCCTATTTGGAAAACGTGTGTCCCCCCAGACATGTTCCTTATACAGAGTGAATAGGAGTTTCTGAATCCCAGTATCCAGATTAGGAACCATCTACCAGCATCAGTCGGATCGCTCTGTTGGGTTCCTGCGTTAGGTCTCGGGTTTGTTCATTTGACACATGTCCCATATTGCCTACGTCCAAGGACAAGAATAGCACACTAAATCGGTTAAAATTGGAGCTGGGACGAGTCTGTTATTTTAATTCACTGTTTACAAGTCGTTGTTGTATTTATGCGTTATGCGCCTGTTTTGGCCAATAGCCTTCTATCAATGTCATGTCAGAAGCTCAGTATGACCAACCTATCACTATCCCTGGGTTTAGCTTTGAAAGTTATTATTTTTCCTGAGGACTATTCATTAAATTTGTCTGGAAATCCAAGCATTCCTCAGTATTGGTGTGGGGAAACGTTAAGACGTTTGTCTTTTTTCCCCTCCTCTGCTCAGCTGACATTGGGGAGTTGCTGGAACAAATGGTGGAAGAGATTACTGGGTCGCTCTCTGGGCCAGCCAAGGACTTCTACCAGAGGGAGTTTGACTTCTTCAACAAGATCACAAATGTCTCTGCCATCATCAAGTAGGTGCACGTCTGACACAACCTAGCACACCTCTCACTTAGGTCATTAGAATCGAAATGGAATTCCTCCTCATTGCTCCTCTTTGTGATTGTAGAACAGTTGTTTCCAGTTCCAGTCCTCGGTTCTAGTTCCGACTGATCTCTTAATGAATACAGTTAAACTAATAACGAGCTTCTTTTGATGGCCTTTTGATGCTGCTGTTTTCAGCTTTGAAACAGGTGAAGGTATTTAAGATATGGGTTAGTTTAAGCAAGTGACTACCCAGCAGACACAGGAGTTGAAAAGCAGTCGGTTTTCTAGAGTAAAGGTTTTGATTTTCCATTTCACTAAAGTGTGCAAGTTGAAAAAATGAAATAAATACAAAGAATAATTCTGAAAACGGTTTGAATATAAGGGACATTATTCTTTTTTTTTCAGGCCCACCCCAAAAGGGGATGAGAGAAAGAAAGCTTGTCTGAAGGCCTTGTCTGATATTAAAGTACAGCCAGGTGAGTATGCTTATAGTGTTGGTGGATACATTCATGCATCTTTTTTGTCTCAAAATGGTCTTTTTAGTAAATATGTTTTTAAAGCCAGATGTAACAATAGGGCAAATGGTTTTTTTTTTTATGTCTGACTGTATTTTCCTTTACCTAGTTTAAGATACTTTGAAAAGGGGAAGTGGAATCAGGTGTGAGCAGAGCCTGATTAGTTAGTAAACACAGCCTTCTCATTTTTGCATTTGATAATTTGCATATTGCCATGGTGCCAAAAACAATGGGATTTTAATCACGTTTTAGAGAATTATTCTCTGTTCTCAGGAAAATCATTTGAGAAGTCGGAAAACAAGCTACATGTGGCTTTTTTTTAGCAGAGAGCCAAACATGTTAATATTAAACTAGCTGGTTGGTTTATAAGGCGTAATAGTGCATCAATGTTGGAATGTTTCGATTAGCCCGCATATATCAGTGTTGAAGCAATCTTCCCCCGCTCCATTTGTTCTGTCTCTCCAGGCTGCTACCTACCTAGTAACCCTGAGGCCATTGTGCTGGATATTGACTACAAGTCCGGAACTCCTATGCAAAGGTAATATAACATGTACTAGTGTACTGGGCTGAGGGTGAGACCTTTTGGCAGAAGCAGAACTGTGGTGCTCCGATATTTCTCAGTACAATTCTGACTGATACGGTGGGGGAAAATACCCATGCATTCAAATCCAAGGCAAGGCGTCATTGAGCAGTTAGTGGTACTGACTGTGTCTGCCGTCTGTCCTCATTCAGTGCTGCTAAAGCGCCTTACCTGGCCAGGTTCAAAGTCAAGCGCTGTGGAGTCAGCGAACTGGAGAAAGAAGGTGGGTTCACACCGAGATTGGCACATTTCTAGCTGCAGGGCTACCAGGCTAACTACGACTGATGAATGGTGGGCACTATGAATAACGCATCATTTTTTATCATGATAAAACCATGCCTCCGCCTCAGAGTCGGAAGTGCCTTCATTGCATTTCTGTTCAGCCGATTTAAGAAAGTCTCTGCGGTAAATGTTATCATTTTTCGATTTTTAAGTGCCGAAGATGACCGACTGATGACCTGCCGTTGTGTTTTTCTGTCCTGTCGCTGTGTCCCCCCAGGGCTGCGGTGCCTTTCGGACTCCCTCGACGAAAGCGAGGAGGGCGTGGATGGGACCCCCAGCATCTGTTGGCAGGCGGCCATCTTTAAAGTCGGGGACGACTGTCGGCAGGTGTGCGCCTCTACCCCGCTTGTTGCCTGCTGAGTTAGTTAGTACGTGTTTCTCCTGTTAACATCTCTCAACCGATAACGTCAATTTTGTATTTTAAAAACATATAAAGATGTGTATATAAGATCTAATGCTGTTTTGTGGGATCAAGATGTGTTCCTCGCTCAAAAACAACCGTGCCTTCAGCATAAAAACAAACAATGTAATCTTAACATATCGCATATCCCGTGTCTTTTACTAAGTGACTCTGCACTCACAGAGTCCTTTTATAGACTAATCCAGTCGCTTCGGAAGAGCCATTGCTTTTTCGTTTCTGTTTGGCCACCTGCCCTTTCCCTGCACCATCACTTTCTTTGCACTTTTCTTTAGTTGTATCGTTACTCTGCTGAGAGAGCACTTGATTGGCAGGCCATCCTCGGGGAAAATGGGACGTTAAGCCAGGAACAAGGAGTGTTGTCCGGCACGAATATTCAAAACCATAAATTTGCCAAGGAACAACTGAAAAAATGTTCACTTTCTTGATCCCTACTTCCGCCGACTACGCTCTGGTCTGCCCCTGCAGGACATGCTGGCCCTGCAGATCATCGGCCTCTTCAAGAACATCTTCCAGCTAGTCGGCCTGGATCTGTTTGTGTTCCCCTACAGGGTGGTGGCCACAGCCCCGGGGGTGAGAGACTCGCGCCCTCGTACGCTACCCAGCCACCCCCGGTCTCAACACAGCAGCCAGCTTAATCGTAGGGGTGTGGGATACTAAGCCAATGGGACCCATGAATTTGGAACACAACAGAGCGACATTACTTGCTATAGTTCAGAATGCTTGGCTTTTTAAACTGGGGTTCCTCTATTTGTTATGTGCCAAGCTGCTAAAGGGTCTGATCAGTGAAAGTCTTATCCCCCTTTCCCTCTCATTTAATTCCTGCTCTGCGTTAGTGCGGGGTCATAGAGTGCATCCCCGACTGCAAATCGAGAGATCAGCTGGGCCGGCAGACGGACTTTGGGATGTACGACTACTTCAGGAACCAGTATGGAGACGAGTCCACCCTGGCCTTCCAGAAGGTGCATCCAGATCATTATTCCGCTGACCAGCTCAAAGTACCTCCACTCCTCACGTACTCCTTCTCCACCCTGCTGCTCCAGATGTTTGTCATACCCATAAGGAGGCCCTGAGCAGTGACCAAATCAGGTCTTCAATCGTTTGATTTGTGGGGTCAACGTTGAAACTCAACATTTTTATCTAGTTATAGGAGTGGTCACTCATCTCCAGTGCTTGCGGCCAGGCAGGGCTTCCTCATCTTCCAATGCACCACGTTTGAAGCTCCATGATTTAGTCTTTAGGATGCGTTGACATGGGTCCCCACATCCTGCCATTTTGACCAATTGCACTTTTTTCTCCTGCAACCCCCCCACGTTATTGTTAGGTCCTTAATGCAGACGAGAGCGCACATTTCTGGTGAGTTTGACCAGAACGCGTCTTTCTGTCCCAAGGCTCGCTACAACTTCATCCGCAGCATGGCCGCCTACAGCCTTCTGCTCTTCCTGCTGCAGATCAAGGACCGGCACAACGGCAACATCATGCTGGACAGCAAGGGCCACCTCATCCACATCGGTCAGTGACGGCCTGCTGGAGGGCGCGTGCGTGCGGGCGGGACGGGGCTGATAGGCTGTGCTATGCGCAGCGCTGAATCTCTGACAATGCCAATGTGACGGTGTGCGGGCGGGCTTGTTTCTGCCTTCCAGACTTTGGCTTCATGTTCGAGAGCTCGCCCGGGGGAAACCTGGGGTGGGAGCCGGACATCAAGCTGACGGACGAGATGGTGATGATCATGGGGGGCAAGATGGAGGCCACGCCCTTCAAGTGGTTCATGGAGATGTGTGTGCGAGGCTACCTGGCCGTCAGGTGAGAGTGCCGGCATCCAATCCCATACATCTCGGTGACTGATACTCTCAGTGCGATGCAAATCAGTGGGATTCCGCAGCCAATGCAGTAAACCAAATGAGCTGAGGAAATATTTAGGACTTAAGGGAAATGCATAAAAATTACTACAAGGCTTAGATTAGTTCATTTAATATAGATGTTTTTAATGTATGCGTGGTGTCCTGAATGCCACTGCCTTTCTCAAATTCTCATTTTTGTAGTCTTAAAAAGTCTACTGTTGGGAAACATTTGTGCTATGATTGTCCAGGTTGTTGGTGAGCAATTAACAGTCCTCTCTCCCTCCTTCTCTCGTCAGACCGTACATGGATGCTGTTGTTTCCTTGGTAACGTTGATGCTGGACACTGGTCTGCCATGCTTCAGGGGACAAACTATAAAACTACTCAAGTGAGTGAGACCTGTCGGATTTCATCTTTCAACGTCCTGTTCGCTGGAATGAATGACTGTTCTCAAAGCTTCCTTCCAAGAGTAACCGTAAACCCCGAGATAAAGCACTAAAACAATGTTCCACACATACTGGAATCCGTTGTCCTCTAAATGTGATGGGTTGCTCCATCCTTTTGTTCAAGCCCTGGGCACTCATTAGCACGGTGTTTTAGTGCAGTTCCTCTACTTGCAGGCAGAGGTTCAATCCCAACATGAGTGAGAAAGAAGCCGCGGCCTTCATCATTAAAATCATTCAGAGTTGCTTCCTCAGTAGCAGGTAAGACCTTTAGCCAGGATAAGGTTTCAACTGTGTTTCACAATAATCAACGTAAATGTGAAACGATGAAACTCAAATAACTCAAACACCACAACCTGCCTCCACCCCTCACTGTCCTTATCACTGGTACCCAGAATGAATGAATCATGAATGAGCTTCTCCAGCTGTGTGATTGGGAGTGGAAGGAAGCTGATGCAAGTAGATACACCATGTCTTATTAAAAGTTTAAATTAAAATGTATAAAAATACTGATCACAATCTAACTGGCAGTGAGTCACTAAAAACCACACATGCAAAAAAAACAGTGCAAACTGAGAACAGCCTAAACCCCCTGCCGCCACGTCCTGTTAAGGTCAAGCCACAGGAAACGCACGCAGATGTCCGTTTTAGTGTCTGAGTGAGTTACGCCCATATTATTATGTCCTTTTTCAGGAGCAAGACCTACGACATGCTCCAGTACTACCAAAACCAGATTCCGTACTGAGATGGATTCATTGAGCGACCTGAAATCCGCCTCCTACACCTTACCCCCAGGTCCTCAACTTTTGTGCACTTTAAGCAGTATATTTTCCAACATCCCTTTGGTCTTGGTCCAGAACAAATGTCAGATATTGTGCAAATGCGTGATTGAGTCATAGATTGAAAAACACCCATATTTGGTAATTATAATCAGATTCCCTCTTGTGAATGGACATTTTTTAAAGATGTATTGTTTTACTTTTAAATGTTATTTACTTTTTAAATGTTTCAAATTCTCTTTTCTGTGAGGAAAGAGTTAACCTTACTTGAAAACTGAGGATTGGGTATGTTTCCCAAGAAGCCATTTCTGTCAGACAGCCAGACAGTTCCTCATAGCACTTAAAATATCCAGAAACGGCCGGTTGTTATGCGGACCTTCACGTTATGTACTATTGTTCCCAAAGTATATGGATTCTCCCCTGACTGCCTATACATGGTGTGATTCAGGGTGACGTATATGTGGATTCTCCCCTGACTGCCTGTACACGGTGTGATTCAGGGTGATGTATATGTGGATTCTCCCCTGACTGCCTGTACATGGTGTGATTCAGGGTGACGTATATGTGGATTCTCCCCTGACTGCCTGTACATGGTGTGATTCAGGGTGATGTATATGTGGATTCTCCCCTGACTGCCTGTACACGGTGTGATTCAGGGTGACGTATATGTGGATTCTCCCCTGACTGCCTGTACATGGTGTGATTCAGTGTGACGTATATGTGGATTCTCCCCTGACTGCCTGTACACGGTGTGATTCAGGATGACGTATATGTGGATTCTCCCCTGACTGCCTGTACACGGTGTGATTCAGGGTGACGTACATGTGGATTCTCCCCTGACTGCCTGTACACGGTGTGATTCAGGGTGACGTACATGTGGATTCTCCCCTGAATGCATGTACACGGTGTGATTCAGGGTGACGTACATGTGGATTCTCCCCTGAATGCCTGTACAATGTTCCACACATACTGGAATCCGTTGTCCTCTAAATGTGATGGGTTGCTCCATCCTTTTGTTCAAGCCCTGGGCACTCATTAGCACGGTGTTTTAGTGCAGTTCCTCTACTTGCAGGCAGACATGTGGATTCTCCCCTGAATGCCTGTACACGGTGTGATTCAGGGTGACGTACATGTGGATTCTCCCCTGAATGCCTGTACACGGTGTGATTCAGGGTGACGTACATGTGGATTCTCCCCTGAATGCC
>JAOYSI010040304.1:10603-28339 GCA_025775065.1 Hiodon alosoides
TGTACACGGTGTGATTTTAGGGTGAAGTGTGTGTGTGTGCTTCTGTCTCATGAGTATTTGTCTTCAGTGTGTTAAAAAGAACATTAATTTAAGAATATTTAATTCATATTTAATATATTTAGATAATGTGTGGTGTGTAGTATTTAACCCTAGTCGTTACAGTGTGTGATTTATGTTTAAAATCGCGCTGTGATAAACATGACAACACACAACACACAACAAAGAGGGAACGACCCAAATGAAGCTTTTTTCCTTTAAAACCTAAATCCCTGAGAAATCACTATGGTCCCAGTCCACTGTGGCTAGCAGTTCATGCAAAATGACCCCATGAAGGCAAATGAACATTTTATTAACAAGCATGCAAGATGCTACATGTACACCACCACATGTATCTGTGATATCCGCTTGTTTTTTGAACTGAAACGAGGGACTTGGATCAATGTAGGGAAAGGGTCATCTTTGGGGAAATAAATGGACAAAAGGTTTACGTTCTGTGTTGCACTCTGGCCCAGGGATAAAGCGGTTGTAGATTGCCAAAAAATGTACTGTTTTCGTGTGGTCTTGTTTGTAGAGGAGAAACGTTAAGTGTTAGATAATACCCTGAGAAGGTTATTTTTTAAAACCCACAAAGTTGGCATTCCCCTCACTGCTGTTGTGCACCCTGTATTTACTGCAGCAGTAATCAAAACTTTCATTCTACAACCTGGATGCACATTTTAGTTTAAGTAAATGTTTATGCATAATTAACAATAAACTCTGGCATTTCAAATAATTTATTGTTTTTATTTGTTTGTGAACAACCAGTGGTCTGTCACAAGATTTTTTGTTTAAATGCACCCAATGACCTGAAATTATGGCTGTAATGTGCTGCAGCCTGACCCTGAGTTTTATACTCGATGACTGAGTATACAGTGTGCACATACTGTATAACAACTTTACAGCATTAGAGTAGTCAGTTCTAAATTGAAAATAGTTGGGCATACTGAGGCATGCCTTACAGTTTACTCCCTTGGCAGACGCTATCTGGGCCACGTGTATAAACCATAAAATCAATATGTAAACTAGCTAAAGCAACTACTGTATTGCAGTAATTATTTATTTATTTTAAAGCCCCGGAGAAAACTTTTTTAAAAAACTATACACAATTAAACAATTAAAAATATACACTTGGAACACGAAGTTAAAATCCGAAACCCGTAAGGATACCATGTGAATGGGTTTGATCGATATGTTGACCACTGAGTTCTGTACATAACTAGACCAGGGCCTGCCGTAGCCGTGTGTGATCGGAACCTGAGCGTCGCATTTCAGACAGGTCGAGGACATAAACGTTAAGTCGTGGTCTCTTCTACAGCGAAACAAGGAACCTGTAACTATCTTAAACCTTAAGGCTTTCCTGTCGTTTCGTCATTCGATCGTATTTCTGTATACTGCATCAATGAACCATTGGTGAGTTCGCGTTTAGAGTCATGGAAAGAGCAAATTAAGAAATAAACAATAAACAATATATTCAAGAACAGTCGTGTAGAATGTTAAATTACTTGGCGGATGTAAGATGTACAGGTGTTCCACTTTTCAGTTGAAACTGAAGGCTGACATCTACCACATGACGATTCGAATTATTCTACCTAGGCTAAGGAAAGTTTTCCGGAAAGTAGGCCTACGCGGGTCGTGTAAACCTACTTATGATACCTCTATGTCATGCATCAGGTGACTGGCGTAGCAGAACGCTTACACAAACAACCAATGTGTTTACATGTCATTGCAATCTTAGTAATTTCATTTCATTTTAGTGTTTTTAACTAAATTAAAATTATGAATTTGACGTGGGGACATGACTTGTTCACTCTCGTTTCAGTTAATTAAACATTCCGTTGAGTTCTTACTTGCGCCCAAAATAACGACACACCGTCCATTCAATAAGTATTGTGGGGGGGAGATTACCCTTGTACATAATATTGTTACACTTTTTTGTTTTTTAATGAATGTTCAATAAAAGGCACCAACTGATGGTTAACTTCAACTGTTTGTAAGGGTATATAATGTGTAACTCGTGTTGCATACAAATATTTTTCTATCTTTAGCAATGTAAACATCTTAGTTGACCCTGCACTCACTTCTGTTTTACATATTCGCACTACTGCTTTTCCTACCTGAGGGTGAAATTGATGTTTACTCCTAACCAGATGAGTCAGTTGTCTTTATCGTGACTTGTCCTGAAAATTCTAAATATTTTAATTAATATTAACATTTAAATTATTCTCGAAACAAAAATGTTTAGGTTTAAAATAAAATAAAACTAATTACCTCAAAAAGTAAACACATGGAAATCATGTTTTTAATAATAACATCACATAATGTGGAACATAAACATCAGCTCAGGTTCAAGAAGAGACTGCATACATTATCAATGTTACAGAAGAGTCTTTGGAGAATTGTGCCCTTTTGTTGTACTCTTTCAGGCCGGGAAGAACATTCTGCTGACATCTGAGCTGGCAACGAAGGTGCTTTCTCCCCCCTTTCCCAGTTTCTGTTGGCTTGTATTCAAATTTGGGTCAGGGGTGAGCTCCTAACGTCACTAGCGTGCAAGATGGCGGTCGAAAGGCTGTGAGATGAGAAAACGGGGTGTTGAATCGAGAACGCGTCTACCGATGTAATAAGGTATGGGAATGGCTTACTGACATTTTTCGGCAGGTGTAATGTTGTGTAACGTGCCGTCATTAATCCATGACCGGGCTGGTTTTGCTTTGCGTGTCGAAGTGTTAGAGGTCTTCCAAAATTAGCTTCTATTCGATGCCAACAAGGGGCTTCCCTTGTGTAATGCCCACTCCTGGACAGCAAGCAATACCAGCTTGGCAAGATGTGGGAGGTTAGTTTCAGCATTGCGTATTGCTGCTGGAGAAAGCGTAATTCGTGGTGGCATGGCCCTGTCGTGGTTTTTGTTTTGATTAGAATTACAGGTTTACTTTTTTCCATCGAGGGCATACATATTTTAAATTAAATGTAACTATAGTGCGAATGGCTAATTCAATTCCGTCCAAACAAGAATCCCTTTGATCTCCTGCTTCGTGGATACAGGATCGCTTTTTGTCGGTCGGCAGTCGATATATAATACAATCCAAAAGCTCCGGTTGGAATTGCATTTACTTAAATAGGCAAAATCATGCTCAAATTTGTTTATTCGATTAATAATTGCCGACAGAATACATTGGTTTACGCATCACGTTATCCACTAGATTAATTGAAACGTGTGGTGTTGATAGATTTATTTCGAAGCACCACAACCAGATAACAGACTATCCTTCAAATTCCACGTCTTAGTCATTAGCTTTTTCTTACAATTATTCAGATTTTGAAGGTTACTTAGGTAGCCCTTTTCGCATCAGCTGTCACGGACGGTAGTGGGGCATTGATAGATTTTGTCACTTTTTTGATGACACTTATGACATATTAGTTAACCGCGTGGTGTTTTTATTTGTATTATCGATTTTTAAATTTATTTATTGTTCGCTTTAATTGTTTTTACTCGGTTATTCGTTTGCTGTTTTAACATTGATAAATCTAAACGAAGAATGTATTCGACCCGCCAGTTTTTGAAAACCTAAACATGCAGTGACCATAAGTTTTACTAACTTTGGAAAAAATAAAAATTAATAATAACAAACAACTTTCTGAGCTGAATTTGGGGAGTAGTGTTTCTGTTTACAAGGTAGCACTTGCTTTGTATCATCGCCACATTTTAAAGGAATATTTTTTTATGTACTCGATACACTACAGCAAGATCCCGGCCACACAAATCTGACTGTGACTAAATTAATGCCTAAACTCACTCGCATATGGCTCTAGAGGATTGCCCCTATAGCCGATTTCTTCTGAGGGTATAGCTAATCCGTGCTGGATGCTGCTCCACTTGATGTAAGTCCTGGTTAGTACTGTTATGTTTTGGCTTAGCCACACAAACTGGGAATAACACCGTGTGGTTCAAATGGTAATGTATTAGCAAATTACTATCTTTCATCCGTGTCACAGTAATTTGGTTTTGCTTTATGTATTGCAACACATTATCCAGTTATCCACAACATTTAATGAATGTGACAAAAGGTAATTGTCTTGTATGTACTGGTATTTATTGGCTAAAATGGGACTAAGGGGGTTTATGAACAGGGGTTTGATTTATGGTTCTTGTTCCATTTCTGCACTCTAGTTCTGCTATGGGTCTTTCAGCCTTAGTCCTGGACAGCCTCTGTGTCTTGCCAGTCTTATTATGCTCAGCAGTGGAAGCGGGAACATTATAATTTCAGAGAAGTACTGTGCACAGAGAATAAGGTTGAATAGTTTTCGAGGTGTGTTTTGGGCTGTTTAATTTTGCTGGTTCGCCTTGCATGCGTTGCGTTTTAAATCGACGGCAGGTTGCTGTCTGGAGAAGCAGGTAGGACATGTTAAACTGCAGGTCATCTGCAGGTGTTTAGAGATGCCCGACGGGGATCTGCCTGGGTTGCTTCTGTAAGATGGCCTGCTTCCTGCCACTCTTCACTTGGTAGGCACCTTTTTAGCGATTTACTGGGCCGTCAAGGCAAAACCGCCGACTGCATGGGCCGCGCCGTATTAACGTGAGTTGACTTTCGACACGGGTAGAATCGTAAACAAAAACACTGCACTGGATTGTCTACAAATGGAAGGGTAACTGACAGTGCCGGGTTGTGTTTCAGCTGTGCAACTCAAACCCAACCTCTCTAGATGGAGCTCAATGCAGGTTATTACTACCTTTTATATAAACGGTTAAAATGCTCTGCTTCTGTCGCTTATTGACACTTCCATTTATTAATTGAACGACGCTGTACATCTAAGTGATTAGACATAGGTCATCAATATAGGTGGCCAAATATTTGCCTGAAATCCCCAGTTATTTTGCTTGCTTGTTTCAGTATCATACATGCAGTTAGACCTGTTACTGTAAGTCTGGCTAGCTGCCATTGAAGTAAAATTGTGTTTTAACCAACTGATTTCCTTGTAATGCAAATTAAACTTGTATGCATGCAGGTAGTACATACATATTTGATTTCCTGCAAACATACTGCAGTCTTGGATATTGCCACTATAAACCTGTCTCATCCACACAATAAAAGATTCAGTTCTTGTGATCATTTGCTGAAGTAACTATAGACATCTCTAGACATCTAGATGGGCTTTTTGATGTTCGTCTAGGATGGAAGGCTGTTATCAGTCTCAGAAAATAAAACCGTTTAAGAACATGGAAATGTAAGTGTTATCATTTCAGTAAACGAAAGACGTCTATTCTGTGTCTATTCCGTATTGATGACCGACATAGTCATTGCGATTAAGCAATCAGGGTTAGAGTTGACATTTCTGGTAAGTTATGATGTAGGATCTTTGAATATTTCCAACATTTCATTGTTTAGTGGAAAAGCTGGGAGGGACGTGTGGGACGGCCAGGATCTCCCTCATTGTCTTTTTACGTGCTTTGTGCTTCTCGTGACCTTTCCCTTTACTACTGTAATAACTTTACTACTGTACGTTTTAATGTGTAGAAGAATTAATATGTGGTTTTTCAGGGTTTCAGAACATGACAGCCTTGTCAACAGGAACAGGAACGGTTCTGAAGGGCTCCTATCCGATTTTTAGATTAGGGAGTGTGGGGAAGGGGAATGGAGAGGTCCCCCCCCACCACCAAAAAAAAAGGCAGCATGCTCCCATCTGCTCCGCCAGACCCTAGGTGCGTGGCATTCGGCTGGAATGCCCAGCATTTCCTCTGCTGTGCAGATGGGGTATCCTCTCCTTCCCTCCCCCACCCCACATTGACCTGCTCAGAGTTCCACATGCAGAAGGCTCCTCTCGCCGTTCCTTGGGTTCAAAGTAACCACCACAGACTACTTTACAACTACGTTATAAAAATCCGGTGATTTAGAAGTAATTATATCTGGTTTGTGGGTGGTGAGAGGTTTCTAAGCTGATTGCAGAATGCATGTCAAAAAATAATCATGCACCCTATAGTTAACTTTTATTAATTAAATTAAATGGTGTTTTAGGTTATATTTATCCTATTGCTTTGCTGTAGGTATATTCACGATCAGATTTTTTAAATATTTAACGTTTTCCTCCTACGAGGTGGTCCTTTATTTACTAGTGCCAACAATTTTAATTTGTAATAAAATGCCTATGGTATACATGGGAAATCATGTGTAGGCCAAAATAAACACGGCAAACTTCCAAAAAGTTTGTGCTAGTTTTTTTTTATGTGTCGTTGTGCAGAGTGCGGTTGGTCCGAGCCATTGCCTTTGTTGGAAGAAACGCGTGGAGGGAGAAAATGAAAACCATCAGGATCAGCTTAAAGAAAGGCAGAAGCCTAACATGGTTCAGCTTGGTTCTCAGTACAGCCGGGGATCTTGCGAAACGCCTCTTTAACGTTGAGACGATTGGTCACTCGTGCTCCCTGTTGGCACTTACCGTTGCGTAAACTTCCTAATCATTGGGTAACGATCTGTTGAACTATCATGAACTGTTGTTAGATCTGTTGTGGCCTAAATGGCCTTTACAAGCATTTTGACTTGGACGTGTTAAATAGGTTGTGGTTCAGTCTAAATGTTGCGTAGCTTGTATGTCCTGTGGCTGACATGAAGGTGTTTCTGAATAGATTATTCTTTACCAGTGTGCACTTGCTTATTGACCTCTTGTGCAAAATTCTCACAGTCCGGTTAAGTGTCAATGCAATATCTGATCCAAATTAATTGAAAATTCTGGTGAAGACAACATTTAAATGTGGCCTTCGATTGAACTACATTTTTGTATACATTGCAGGAAATTACATATTGCAAAATCTTTGCGTTTTCCTTTTTGAAGTAGCGTTTTTTTTTTTTTTTTTTTTTTTTAGTAAATGCTGTTACTTAGCAAATTAATTATTTTAAATGTGTTACTTTTTTTTTACTTTGAGATTTGAGAAGGAAGCGTCCACTTTTTTTCTTGTAACAAATCCTCTGTTGTATTTTGTGCTTATATTAAAAAATATGTTATATGATCATAGCTGTGTTTGCATTCAGTTTGTAGACTAACCCAAGTGGGTTTTTTTTTTTTTTTTTTTTTTTAATGAAAGGGAAAATAGGAATGTGAATGTGAAACTTTTTTGTTTGTGGGAACAAGAATGTTCATTTTGCAGATTAAATTAAAATTTTGGAAAAATGTTGTCATTCCAACTACTTGAACACAACATGCTCTTGGTGATTTTAATTGATGGGTGCCTAGGTCCATAGAGATTCCTAGAGGTTTTCTCAACTTTTCAACTATTGCTTAACTGGGTGTAAAAATCCCAGTGGTTAATTAAATTAGTTTAGTTTCTTGAATCTACCCTTTGATGGTATTGTTGTGTAATGCCCTATGTACCTTTGAGGCTGATGTGACACTTAGCAATAATCCACATGGAACACGTCATCTGATTTTGCAGGTGACGAGACCAAAGGTGAGTGTTGGCTCTTGCACACAGCATACCCTTGCCGCTGGCCAGGACCTGCTGGGGCTGCCTGTGGAGAGGGCCGGGCAGCGCCACACCCTCGGCCGGTGTTGTGCAGACCGCTTTCCTGGTTTGGGTCAGACCTAATCCTACACACGCCCAACGGCACTCCCATACCAACCCCCCACCCCTTCTGCAGCAAACAAAGGGCTCTGGCTTGAGTCTTGACATTATCTGGCTCTAATGGAGGGTGTGAGGAGCATTCCGGAATTTCTTTGAAAGACTATAGTGCTGCTCCAGGGAAGAAAAAAATGATTAAAGTGCTTACTGTATTGTCTTACTACTATCTCTCTCCTTTTGTTCTGACTGACATGTCAAAACGGGGGCGGAGGCAGAGTTTATGGCCATAGTTAGAGCTACAATAGCATTGTGCAATTCGTTTGTTGAATTTGTCACGAACATCCTTCAAAGTAAGTTTTTGACATTAATACCGTTACCTTTTTTCCTTGCTAAAAAGTGAATAGTGTGAATAAAAAAATTCTTTGTCTTCATTGCCAGTTTCTTTACAAGCAGCCTGTTTGCCTCAGCATTTTTTTGTGCCTCTGTATTTGGCTGACATGTTACCGTTTCCGCAAGGTGTTGCTTAGAATTGCAGAAAATGTCCTGGAGATCTACGATTAGAATTGGTGTCAAGTTGAGTCAAGCCAACACATTTCCTTGTAAACTATGAATATATTTTTTGCACGAGGAATCATTTGCAAGCTAACTTTCAATTGAATGCATTGTCCGTTAAAGTCAGTGTTGTCAAGCGAAGGGGCCAACTGCTTGCAGGCAGAACACAACTTGACCAGACCCGCATGGGAATGGGAGTTGGTGAAAAAACATCTATTGAGGGTTTACAGGGGGAAAGGCGGCAAACACCTCACAAATTAGGACTGTTGAGATCCTTTGGGAGCTTAGTTAGACGGGGGCTTGACAGGTCGTTACCAGTGTCCTGCTCCGCTTTTGGATGGATGAATCTGCATTGTAACACCTTCTCGTTTTCATTTTTCCAGGTTATACAGGTGAGGGAAGAGAAGGTGGAAATGGAATTGCCAAATCATGCCAAACAATTGCTTTTGCAGTTGAATCAGCAAAGAGCCAAAGGGTTTCTGTGTGACGTGATCATCGTTGTGGAGAACGCTCTCTTTCGAGCGCACAAGAACATTCTGGCTGCCAGCAGCATTTACTTCAAATCTCTCATGCTCCACGATAACCTGATTAACCTGGACACTGAGATGGTCAACCCATCTGTGTTTCGCCAGATCTTGGACTTCATTTACACAGGCAAGCTGCTGTCCAGCGATCAGACTTGTGACCAGAACTTCAATGCCCTCCTGACAGCAGCTAGCTACCTCCAGCTCCACGACCTGGCCGCCCTCTGCAGGAAGAAGCTCAAACGCCATGGGAAGTCTTTTTCCAGCAAACCAATGATGGCCTCCGTGGGACGGGTTCTCCGGAAACAGAAGCCGTCCTCCTCGGCGGTTGCTAAGGGTCGTTTTTCAGGCTTGAGGGATGGTGAGGAGGAGCGGCACCGAGATGAGCCGTCGTTGGATCGGCTGTCCGATGAAGAGAACTTGGGCTGCGACGGTGCCCCAGTAGCCGGCGGTGATGCTTTTGGTCAGTTGGGCAGCAAGAACGGGAGCAACGATGACATCAGCAGCAGCAGCAGCGATGGCAACCAGGAGTCCGGCTTGGACCTTTCCAAAAAAAGCCCCTCAGGAAGCACAGTCACAGATGAGGTGAGCCCCCAGAGCCATCAGCTGGAATTACCCCTGTCCACCTCTACGTCCACAGTCAACGGTGCCTCGTGTGACGACTGCCCCACCCATTCCCAGAATCCGCTGGAGAACAGTGTGGAGCCCATGGAATTGGTGGACGAGGGTCTGAAGGATGGCCAGGCCCCTCCGGCCAGGGGTCAGCTGAGAAAGGGCTCCCGAGAGGTTGCCCCCAAACAGGAGTGGACGAAGAGGGACGGCAACAGAGGCGAGGCGGTGGGGAAGCCGGTGCCCAATGGCGTGGTAGCAGGATCAAAGGCGACCTCGCACCATTCTGTCCCTGAGGGTGTGGAGAATGGCAGAGAGCACAGCGACGACAGCGGGCAGAGCGAGAGTGAGGGCGGTCACGGCGGCGTCAACTACGTGTACCGGCAGGAGGGCTTTGAGCCGTCGGTGGGGGATGACCTGTATGTCTGTATCCCGTGTGGCAAAGGCTTCCCTAGCTCGGAGCAGCTCAACGCCCACGTGGAGACGCACGCCGAGGCCGAGCTGTTTGTGGCGGAGGACCTGTCGTCGACGACGACGCCCCCGCCTGCCCTCGGGGCGGAGCCACGTCCCTTCAGGTGCTCAATGTGCAGCAAGACCTACAAGGACCTGGCCACCTTGCGTCAGCACGAGAAGAGCCACTGGCTCACCCGCCCTTTCCCCTGCAACATCTGTGGGAAGATGTTCACCCAACGGGGCACCATGACGCGTCACATGCGGAGCCACCTGGGCCTGAAGCCCTTCGCCTGCGAGGAGTGTGGCATGCGCTTCACGCGGCAATACCGCCTCACGGAGCACATGCGGGTCCACTCGGGCGAGAAGCCGTACGAGTGCCAACTCTGCGGCGGCAAGTTCACCCAACAGCGTAACCTCATCAGCCACCTACGGATGCACACCTCCCCTGCGTAACCCAAAGACCTTCAGAAGGAGCAACGGCGACAACAACCAAAAAGGTCACGCGGTCGCGCTACCCGTTTGGGAGCAGCGATGCGGCCGTCCGCGGGTCCTCTGGGAAGATCTCTACCGTCCGGGATAGGGTCGTTTGTGTAACCCCACTCAAGCGAAAAAAGAAGCTTCTGGCACCTTTTTCTAAAAAAAAATAAAAAAATCTGCAGGTACGATGAAGTGTATTTCGTCTTAACGTACCCTGATTTGAATATTTGCTGTGAATGGGTACAGAAAATGAGTCATGGCCACTTGAGACCTCAACCTCCATCTTACGGTTGTCTGCCAGTATTTTCTACCTGCTGCATTTTAATACAGTGTAGCTTTTATTTTTCCCCTCCACTCAAAATATTTGGGTCAGTGTAGTTCTAAAAATAGTATGTGCAAGGAAGTCTATCCATATCACGTTATTTCAGTTTTATTTTTTATCAGGTATTTCTTTTTAAAAGCAGATCGCCCACGTGTAGCGTTTGAACTGCACTCTGTGTACTTAGCCTCGATGTGGCGAAATGATGGCGACTTTAAGTACCTCAAACAAACCTTCCCTCTCAAGGTTTTCTAAAAGTGAGAAAGGTTGTTTATTGAAAAGGCTCATTTGTGTCTTGTATGGATATTCTTTTCAGGACAGAATTTCAAGGTGTTTCTTTTACAGAAAGAAATTATGCTGTTTGTGTGGACATTTAAAGTCACACTTTTTTTTAAATTTTGGTTCCGTTTTGTGGTCGGCTTTAAAAAAAATAATAATAATTTTGTGGGCGTGAAATCCTACTTCTTTAGCTACTGTTTTTAATGTATGTTTTCCGTATACTTTCTCTAAAAAAAAACAAAGATATGTCTATTTGAATAGGCTTGTTACCTTGCTACCTCTGACGAACCATAAATGGACTAGTGGGAATCTGGTGTGGGGAGGGTGGTTTGTAAATGTAATTAAAAATGTTTAAAGTCTTTAGAGTAACTTAACATAATGCTTTATCCCGCCCATCATCCAAAAAAAAGTTTTAATTCTAGATTTGAAAGGGTTTGTTAACTACGATCTCATGTCAAGAGTGTGTTTGAGGTGGTGTGTGTTTTTGGGTGCCCTTGGACTGATATCTCTTGCCTGAAGAAATGGCTGACCGTAGTTTAGGTAGGCTGAAATGTGTTCCAAAGAGAATATAAATATCCAGAAGTTAAGAACCAAAGTTTTAAATGTGAATTAAAGATACAGTTAAACGGTACATTTTATGTTCTGTCACTAATGTAATTTAACCTTATGATCTAAACAAAGAGCTCTGCCGTTTAACCTTGACTAATCACTGTTTTTTAAGACCAATGAGAGTTTTGAACTCAGAAATAATCCCTCTGCTGATTGGTGGGCTGGTGATGCTCTAAACCATTCAGATGTTGTTTTTTGTTTCTTGTGATTGTTTGCATGTTGGAATAAGGGAAGCCTGTAGAGTCTTGTGTGTTTTATACGGAGTATCACTGGCCCCCCCTAATTTTTTTTTCTTTACCCCTTAAAACAATGGGGGAAAAATTCATTCATAACTTTTCTGCTCCTCAGTTTGAATGTTTTTATAATAAGACCAAAAAGTATTTAATATAAATTTAATGTGGAATAGGACCTTTTGGTGACTTGTGTATTTATCCTTTTTTATTTTATTTTTGGCCAAATTTGTGGATCTTGTGTTGAAAGAGGAAAACAAAATGGAAACTTGTCCATTTTTGCGGTGAAACCATAAAACTTCTGGTGTTGCAGAATCTCTCACTGTTACCGAATATGGCTGTTACAGAAAACTTTTAAATTACGATGACCATTTACAACCTGCCCAGATGTTTTATTTAGCTAAAAGTTTGTCCATTTCAAAGACAATACGTGTAAAATTTTATCTTTGGCGAATTGCCAGCTACTTTAGCGTGCGAAATGATCGAGTAATTGCACTGCGCATTTCTAAGTAATATTAGTACATCTTTCTTGGGATATTTTGGGTCTAATAGTGAAGAACAGAAGAGTAACTAGGTGGTATGAAAGCTGCAAAGGCCTAACTTTAGTCTGCAACAACATCATTGTTTAGCTCGCGTTGTCAATATAATTTTACCTCTTCCCTGCCATGGACAGGGCCTGCTTAAGACCAATAAATTGGACTGGGTTATTCAATGTTATTTCCGAGGTGGTAGTTTTAAAAAATGTTTTCTTTCTTTCAAACTCGTCTCCTTCATCTGCCTAATTAACACGGTGAAGGTTTAATATTTTTTACTGCATAGGTTTCAGAAAGCATGTTTGTTTTATTTTTAAACCTAAGTTTAAAAAAATGATTGTAAGACCACTTTTATTGATAAAATATTAAAGATAAAATGCATCTGCCATCCACTTTGAGCCAGTTGTCCTTGATGCCTTTTAACAGAACTTTTTACCCTGAATGAACCTACGTTGAAAAGGGGGGCACCCAAAAATGAGTTCACCTGGAAAGTTTCCAAAAGTCCCGAAAAACCTTTTGCACCGCAAAAAGAACCCCAGCAGCTAAACCTGACCCACCGCCCCTGTTTCCTGCTCCAACTTAATACGTGTGAGGGGCCACACACGGCCAGGCGAGGGAGGTGGTTAATGAGCTGTTGCAGGCTGGGTTTACATATGCTGTAATGAGCTCCAGGTGGCCTGCTTGTCATTTCCCTGCCGTTTTGCAATCCACCCCTTCCACTCGATGCTCATTTCTGGGGAAGCAAGCTTTCAGATGAAACTGAGCTCTAAAACATGGCATGCAGCACGACAGGAATAGGTTTTTTTTTTTTTTTTTTTTTAAACCCTCACTCCCTCTTTCTCTGACCCCCCCCACATAGTTCTCTGTTTATGCTTCTGTACCCCAAACCCTTTTTTCAGTACTGAAGGATGCCTGAAGCCAAGGCGTGCTGTAGAGCCAGATCTTTATCTTTCAAAGAGAAAACAAGACGTCACAAAGTTCAGAGCAACTCCGAACTGTGATAGTAACTCTGCTATTACCCGAAACTTCAGGGATGGCTATATGTTTTAGGTTTTTATTTTATTTTATATGGGGAACTTGCAGCTATAAGTAGAGGATAAACCTTTTGTGGTATCCTTTTCTGTATTTTAATCATGACCAGCAAAGCCCTAGTTTTGTACTTGACAAAAGGTGAGGCAGCTCAAAATAGAACTTTAAACTAAACTCCTTCTTTTTAATTCCTTTTTTTATTTTAAGAAAAAAAAGTGTTGTAAAGAAACATTTTTATTAAAAAAGAAAAAGCTCATACCCAAATTCACACTTTTTTAAACCAAAGCAAGAATGACTGACACCGTGTGTGGCTCAAAACAGGATGTATGTATGTATATGTCATTGTTTACATGGACTTGTACAGTTTCAAACCTCAGACAAGGTGAGGCCAGTCTGAGATGTCTTTACTTCGCTGGGGGTTTCAGCTAAAACTAAAGCAGGAGTGTGAAGGTAACCCAGTTTCGAAAGGCTAGCCCCACCATTGTTGGGTGGCCTAGCTAGGAGGACTGCAACTCCAGTAAGACGACAGAAAACCTAAGGGATATTTCTGTTGCCTTAAACAGTTTCTGGTTGTTTTCTTCTTTGTTTTTGTTTTTTTCTTCAATATTCTATTTCTGTAAAGAACTTGAGTTGAATGTGAAAAATAAGCTTTCAAGTGAAATGTTTTACTTCAATAATCCTCTTAAATCAGGTGTAACACTGGCATTCCATGTGATTATTTTAAGGCAGTTTTTTTTTTTTTTTTTGAGGTGATTTTTTTTTTTTGGGAGGGTGCGTATGTCTAAGTTGGTGCAAACACTAAACGAGTGTGCTGTTATTTTAAATCCAGTTTCCTTTGTTGTTGAGGAATGTATTTATTTCTACAATCTCTATTTTTGCCAAGAACTTGCTCTCCACACGGTGTATGTGCTACGAACAGCTCCACCGCGGGTGAAAATGCACTGTATGTCAGAAGCTATGTCTGCGGGATTTTAAAAAAGTCATTTTTTTAAAAGTTACGGCGAAAGAGCCGTAAATCATAATCTGTGAAACTGGTGTGTGGATTACTGATTTTAAGTAAATGTTGGTGAATATCGGTGCTCTTTGTACTGAGATAAGCGTACGTTGTACAATAGTAATCTGTTGGTTTTCACTGTGCACTGGATAAAGCAAGGCGTTTATCAGTTTTCATATACCTACCACTGACAGCCATCCGCCTTCTCTCTTCATATGAGGAGGATCGTGGTAAAGACTCCAGGTACAGATCACCGTCTGTTTATTCTGTCTGTACTGAAGCCAAGCTACAGTGGTAGCTACGGATAGGCTTCTTAGAGGGTTTTTTTATTTTTTTAAACCAAGATGCTAATGGTTCAACTTTCATGATTGATTCAAAAAGCCTAAATCTCCCTTGGTTGCTTTGATTTCTGTACCCTCGGTCTCACAGACATGCATTGCTACGGATTGCACTTGCTTTTGATATGAACTCTTCATTCTGACA
The DNA here is from genome assembly GCA_025775065.1 of Hiodon alosoides. Lineage (NCBI taxonomy): Eukaryota > Metazoa > Chordata > Actinopteri > Hiodontiformes > Hiodontidae > Hiodon > Hiodon alosoides. The sequence goes on from JAOYSI010040304.1 coordinate 25,277, forward strand.
GGCCTGATTTGCACACATCAGCTCTTGTCTGTTACCGTTACCGCAGCGCTGCAAAGCTTTACTCCCGGCAACCGCTGGGGCCCAACACCTGTCTATCCAACCAAAAAACGTAATCCACGTCATTTTCTTCAACTTTTCTGCCTCCTCGGGAGGTGCACGACTGCCTTCAAGTATGCCCGTCTGTCCCTCCGTCCAGATGTTTGGCCCAGTGAAAGCATTACCGTTCGTCGCTGTGGCGTCACATCCAGCAACGGTCTACCTTAAACTCTACACCACCGTTTTGTAGTCGGAGTTGTAGTTTATTTACACTGTTCATTCGATAAACCGTGGAGGTTTTTTTATTTTATTTATCGTTACTTGGATTTCTCTCAGAACTACAAACTCTAATTAAATGTGGTAAAAATGTGACAAAAACTTGGCTGCTAGTCTAGTATGTTTTGGGGTTGTTTTTTTTTTTTTCCTTTTCTTGATTTTTAATTGATGTTTATATCCGTTAGTCCATATGTAAGAGATGTAAAAGTCCGAGGTACTGAGATGTGTCCTTAGACCATGACCAGTGGAGGTGAGGCCTACGCAAACACGCTTACTCAGTCTGTAACTCTGAACTTGTTCTGCCTATGGAAACACCCTGGCTGAACGTTTATCCTCAGAGAGCTTGTATTCAGGTCAGAGCTACAGGGCAGCATGCAGCTCAGAACTCAATGTGTCAAAGTTAATACTGTTAAATAAAAGTGATCTCAGCATTCAGTGTCACAGTCTTAATGTACAGCAATGGAAAACAAACGTATTTTATATTTACATTAAAATCTTGATTGAACAATGCTCCTTTGATTTATTTTCCCCTTTATTTATGTGTGTTGCAGAAAGCTGTAGAACTTAATCTCATTGGCGACTGGCTATTGGACTGAGCACAGTTATTTACTAATAAAATTCCACCCAACCATGTTCAGAAAGGTCGGGCATTGGAAGCGGAAGCCCTTCCTTCCTGCATCATTTCAGCAGGAAGTAATTACTGTGTTACCACGTCAATCACTCGTACATGCCCCCACTGACTTCATCTAGGCCACACCCCATCACCCCATATGTCACAGTCTCACTCACTCTCCTTTACGACACACCTGATCCATGTTTTCATCTAGGCCACACCCCCCATCACAAGTATCTATCACAATCCCATCATTCTGTCGTAGGCCATATCTCATCCATGTTTTTACCCAATTTATTGTTGTTTGATATAAGAGACTAGCAAAAGTATTGACCACCAATGTAGTTAATAGGAAACCGATGACCGAAGGATTCTGAGGTGAAGGTTTTCCTTCATACAGTTCTACAGTACTTTTCACCTGGGACAAAAACTTGTTCCTAACTTCAGGGAAACTTCGCAATGGTACTATGGACTATTGTGAAACGTTACAAAAGCAACCTAATGAGATTTTTTCCTATACCAAACTTTAAAAAAAACTCTGACATTGAGAAATGATGCAGCTAAAGAGAGGGCTTTGATATCCAAGCCAAGCCAAGCCACGGTTTCCAAACTTTGCATCCTGAGGGCCTTCCAGCAAGCCCGTTCGCCCCCAACGAGAGGGAGGGAATGGGGGGGGGGGGGGTTGGGAGAGAGAAAAGCCCTGGCCTCCCGGAGCTGACACAGACAATACGAGACCAGGTGCCAGCAGGATCTACAGCCGCCGCCTTTCAAGCGCTGAATTAATGCAAAACGAAAAGAGGGAACAAAAATACCTGCATTTCCAGCTTTGAGAAACGAGCCCCTTTCTCCGCCTCCGCACCCCACACCGCCCCCCAGACTGAATGGAATGCCTGAGCAGCATCGGCCGCTGCGCGACGGATGAGAAAAAAGGGCCCCAGCAGGTGGTTGGCACGGCTAGAGGGTTTATCATTGGGTTTCTTTCAGTGGGCACCTCATCGCCACCCTCAGAGGCAGCGTTGCTGTCTATTACAGTACGGCTTCTGTTATTCATACGATGCCATTGGGCACGGTAAACATGCTTTTAGGGAGGTAGATAATGGAATTTCTTTTACATAGAGAAAAAAAAAGTGAAGTTTCTCGCTGCTCTTTTCATTGCATGCTAATGTGTAGCAATGGCCGCGCTGATTCATTACTAGCTGGAAGACGGAGTTACACGTTTAAAGGAAATAATTATACAGATTACTTTGGGTTTCCCTAGCTGAAAATGCTCTCAGATTGTGCTTTGTGAATTGGTGTGCTGCATTCATGTTTAACCAGATATAATATCGTCTTAACTGGGGCTGCACCTCGACTGGCAGTGATGTCCTGCCCATTTCAAGTTTTAACGTGGCTACACTGAACGACTATTCAGATTTCACTGAGTGAGTGCGGTTGGCATTATTGGGGGAAAAAATTGAACCCTGCTGTAAATGTGTACTTTGATATGGAGATATGTTTTCTCAGGTATTTTTGAAGAAACTAAAGCCGGCACATAATTTCTGGCCGTGGCAGCGTGCCAATCGGCACACAGAGGGGACACCGGGGCTAAAGACCTCACAGGCACATAAAGGCAGGATTGCACAGGGTCAGAACTGCCTTATTTTATAAAATAGGCCCCCTTCCCTTAATAGAATCACTCATTATTCAGTTGCCTTGCGCGTTTATACCAAAAACATCTGTACACAACTGGGACGTTCGTTCGGAAACAAAGGTTCAGACTTTGTAACACATTGAGAGTTGTGTTCAGTGGCGTCAGCTTGTTTGCAGTTGTAAGCCTTTGCTCTCCCTCCCAGCTGCTGGCATGCAAACAGAAAGCTGCCCGTTAATCACCGTCAGCCTAGAATCCCCTTTCCCCAATGTGATCTGTGTGACTTGATTAGGCTGCTCCTGTGCGCACAACAAGGGGCGTCACACAAGATGATGAGAGACCCTGGAAAGAGCAGCTACTGCTAGTCTCGCTAATGCTCTCCATATCGCTGGGGGTCTCGCTAATGCTCTCCATATCGCTGGGGGTCTCGCTAATGCTCTCCATATCGCTGGGGGTCTCTCTAATGCTCTCCATATCGCTGGGGGTCTCTCTAATGCTCTCCATATCGCTG
>JAOYSI010040315.1:12776-28339 GCA_025775065.1 Hiodon alosoides
TTCAACAACAGCAAAAAAAATCTTAAGGCTGCTTTGCTTCCCCCCTCCAGTAGTGATACTGAGAGTTTCTACTCTTTAAGATTGTGTAAAAGTAACACGACACACCTGGAAATCTTCCCGTTCTGATTATTTACTGGTCTCGTTGATCAGTGTTTAATGGGACAGACACACTGGCCTGCAGTCATAAGGGTAAAGATGTAAATACGTATTGCTCCAATCGTTCCTGCCTATATCCTCAGTCTAACATCTCGGGTGCAGGGTCAGATCAGGAAGACGGAGCAGACCTCCACTGTGATACTCATTTTAATAGACCCCCGCCAACATTTAGCACAGGCTATAGCACGCCTAAGCTTACTGAAGGGCATTTCACACTTCACAGAACAAGGGAATGCAAGCTGTTACCACTCTGGCAGCTTCTCAAATGTTATTAATATTTGAGAAGATCAGTAAAATATTCAATATCCACTTCCCAACTCCATTTGTTTGTTTTATGTTTTCATTTTATTATTTATAGCCGGAGACACTGCTGAGAATATATGTTTTTAGTGACACACACTACAGAATCTTCTGATTTCAGAAACATTGTATTTATACATTTTTCATTTGTAATATGTGAGGTATAATCAAATAATTACGCTATTTGCGAATCACATAGATAACTCCACCCTGAATATTCATGCTGGCGGTTGGATTAGGTATTTGGTGCGTAGCCACTGACCCTAGAAATTTGGTAAAGCTGGCTAATAGCTTAGCCACAAGTGATTCTCGTATTTTCTCAACTTGAGCAAAAGATGAGTACATCATAACCAGGTATTCAAGAACTGTCAGCTGGTCCATTTTTGAAAGCATTGGTCTGCTACCAGCTAAGTAGCTATTGCAGATGAGAAGGTTTCCAAACCTAAATAATCTTTCCTCGTTTTGGGGAAACCTGCCTTAATCAAACTCAGTTTCACATAACAATTAGATCTAATTAGCCCGATCATCAAGATTCTAATTACACTCAATGTACCCCCTAAATCTCACATCAATTATATCTGTGACTGAACATGGTCTGTGAAGGAGGAAAGATAAGAATGAGAAATACAACTACATCCTCAGAAGGCCAAACACTGCCAATAGTGTTTTGGTTTCCCTCGTCCGTGGCCTTTAGTTATGAATACATTACATTATGAATACATAATGAAGTGTGCATTTGGATGGTGCAAAGATGTGTGTTTGCCAAATGTGTTTGCATGGTGAAGTGTACTTGTCTGCCTTGCACTGCCTTTAAAATACTTGATAATTTTAAATGTATATTTATGATCTTTGTAAAAGGTTAACCCTAAAAAATGTGTTATACAAATTATTATTCATACACTCTTATTGGTGGTGTTACTACTAATCTTATACTTATGTGCAAATCATGTAAGGTCCCATGTATTGTAGGATTCTTTTCCGGCAAGTTCCCTTCAAACAAATGTGAGATATATCCTCCTTTTCATTGCTGCGATTTTTAAAGGCACCTTAACGTGACGTTGGACGCCTTCTCAGGTGAGGTTTTGTACCGACAGATTGAATCTGCAATGGCAGAGCCAGGCAATGAAAACGCATTTAGGCCTGAGTGCGGATCTTTCAGTTTTTGTTTATTTATTTATTTTTATATGGCATTAATTTTGTTCAAGGACTTTCTGTTTGGGAACATGTGTATCACTTGATTAGGCACGCTGAGTGAAGAAAAAACGCAAACAAACTGCCGCTCCTCTGAGCTGGAATCAGTCAAAATGTTCTGCAGCATTAAAACATCTGCACGCTGTAATGTCAGTGAGAACAGAGTGACCTATTTTCCAAGCTTCAAACGTTAGAAACCCATTTCCCACTCGCGTTTCATCGGTTTCCTCCGAGCAGGGTTGTGGCGAGTCACGGTCTCTCCGCCAGCTTGTGACAAAACCATCTATGGAAAATCAGATGATTACAATGGATGGCTTCTTCAGGGGAACATCTTTCCATCACACTACTCCACAGTACCCTCCTGACCCTTGTATTTTTTTTGTGGGGCTCAGTCTGTCATTTAAAGGTTACTTACTTATGTACGACCACCACACTGGTACCATGTTTGTTCCAATGCCTAGATGACCTGAAGCAGAATATAACGGCCATCAATCAATGTCTTAGTCAGAACAGAATTACAGAAAATGACTGCTATTAGAACTCAATCGAAATAAATCTAATCTGACATACTTTTTTAAAGCCATGCTATTGGTCGCCTGTAGTTTGTATTGTCCTTTAGTTAGGTTGAGACGGGCAGAAGGGGAAAAGACATATTGTGGTGGCCTCAGACACAGATGAGAGTCACGCCTGTCTTACTTGTGGAGGACAAATTCACTTCAACACCGTCAGCTTTTGTCAGCAGTTGGCTGTTGTGCAGAGCTCTACTGGGTGGAAATGGGAATTAAGTTGGATGATCAGACCAGGCTTTGCCTACCCTAATCTCACTTCGTCAGATGGTTCCCGCGTCCTCCATCTTGCACCAAGGGTTGTCTTAGGCGTTGCAATGGTCTATTCTGTGCCTTTTCTGTAATTAAATTGTTTGTGTGCACGTTGATCCCGAGTGCTGTCAATGTTTTATGAATGGCGTATGAAAAATGCATGAAAAATCGATACCATTTTCTACAGCTTTTTTTTTTACTTCCTGCTAACCAGACTCACATTTGGATGATTTGGGACCTCGAAACTGGATCTGTTCAGAAAGAGACATCTTTACAAAATGCTCAATTATGCAGTCAGATTACAAATTAAGTTCATGAACATTTGAGATTCAGTTTGATTCATTGTTTTATGAAGATGTCTAGGGAACTGTTTCTGTAAAACTGGAGACAGAGGCACATGTAGACAATGATACCGACCTTTAACCACAATGACTGGCATCAATCTCATTCCTCTCGCCCTGTAGATCTGACGGATTCTTCCCGCTCATTTCACTCCTTACTGATTCTATTTGTTCCAGATTGTCTGTTTGTTGCTGCAAAAAGCACTGATCCCTTCGAAGTCATGGAGTCCCTAAGAAAACACTGGGCTTTATAATTATGCTTAGCTGATGATTTTGAAAGAAAATGAGATTACTCAATCCAAGACGTAGATTCAATGTTTTGGCACGATCCCATGCTGAAACCACCCTCGCTTGTTTTCTCTAAATCTTTCCTTGGCCGCCTGGTTTCTTATGTAGTTCCAACCTAAGACCATCTCTGGAGGGCTCGGAGTTGGCAGGTCCAATGGGGATTAGCGTGCGGCCTGCCATGCCCCCCTCATTCAGGGATTCAGAGTCTGTGGGAGGCGGTCTCCCAGAGCACCAACATCACCAGCATGGGGGCGGTAATAACGCGCCCCCGGTGTGGGTGTGGCATGACGGCCGAGCGCAGGGTCCACGGGTCCACAGCAGGCCTCAGAGGTGCATCGCCCTGGTAAATCTTTTAACTTTCCCATTAAATCCACTCCAAGCTGCAATAAGACAGCTGCGGCGATAACATGGGTATGATTACCCAAAAAGCATGCCCCCCCCCCCCCCTCTGTATTTCCTTTACAGTTGTGTAAAACGTCATCCTGAACTGTAAAACAAATTCATTAAAAAGCTCAATTTAAGACTTAGCTCATGGAATGTGATTGGAGTGTTTAAAAGGGAGAAAGGAAGTTTTGCAGTTCTGGAAAATCCCCCACTCCCAGTTTATTCTTCCCATGTGCATGATAAAAAATGTTTATTAATCACTGAGGGACGTTTCAATGTTTTGAATCATTGAGTGCTATTTAATCTATAAATAATACATTTATAAAATACCTCATGTTGCATTAATTAAAACAACTACCTCATATACACACGGGAAAATTCCCATGAATGAGTCCAAAACATTTAGAATATTCCCTTACAGAAAACTGACTAATAGTCAGCTTCTCAGATTAAACCACAGTTCTGTTGTCAGGTGCTCTGATGTTGTTGTTGCTGTTGTTTTATGAGAATAACTGCACTTGCTTTGCACCTAACTGATTTCCTGCATGGCAACAGAAAAGAGACTAGTTAGGCATTTGTCAAATGATGCATTTAACTTTTGGAATTTTTTTTATGAGGTTGGAGCCCTTCTATATTGAATAGTTACGCTCAGCTGCAAACAATTCTTGTCATTTGGCTTTTCAGCATTCTAGTTCTATGCTGTGTGTCGGAACATTCTTTTTACTGCAGACAAAATGCCTACCTGTTGCATATTTTCTCAATGGAACAGTTACATAGATTTTCCATTGTAAAAAAAAAAATTCAGTCTAATTACAGCATGGAGAAAGCAGTCACCATGTTTTAGCACACACAATGTACTGACGTAGAGAAAGAACCAGAATGCAGTACAGTGTCTACGATATCAGAAACACATGGCATGGAAGTGTTGTTTCATTTTACAGCCGAGCAGAACTGTGACACGTTGGTGACAAAGTAAGCATTGAGAGAGGAAACCTCAGAATATAATAAATTACATTATTATATTCATATATTTCACGTATTATATATATATATATATATATATACACACACTTACATGTAAAATAAAGGTCTCCCTATGCTTCCTAACTGAAGTTGGGGTAAATGTTTCCCATCAGTTGGGGTCTTTCAGTCTTCATACTGCACTGCTCATTTTAACCACCACCCATAAAAAAAGAAGAAAAAACTATATATAACTGAAGTGAGAATGTAACTGATTTGAACAAGAAAAAGACAAAAAATAATATATATTCAAGTTGAACACCATATTTTTTAAATCAATGTCAGTAAAGCAATTAATCACATTGCTGACTGCAAACCGTAGTAACATTTACTTCCGGTGGCCTACCGTAGAATGCTTCAAAATCAGCACTGACACTGAAACTGGCATGACACATATTTTAGGGTTAGAATTGGACAGACATGTCCATTCACAAGTGAAAGTGACTACCGTGAGGTAATGGTTCACCTTTTCCCTTTTGTTCCCTATATTGTGGGAATATTTAAGTGAAGCAGAGAAGAAAAACGGTGTTTTTGCCAAAACACTGACTGTCACCTGCGTTAAAAAGTTAAACGAGGTAATTTAATCCTCAAAATAAAGGAAAAGTCTGGTTTCTAAGTGGCTCCAGATTTAAAGTCTTAACCCTAGGCTGAAAATCGGGGAGTTGCATTTTCAGCCTTTCCCCTTTGGCCGTCACGTGCCGCTTGACCAGTGCGTCATTATCATTGACAGCTGAAGGACTTCGTACACGTTGCCACTTGTAGTTTTGATTCCAGCCAAAAGTAGAGAATTTGTTCCACATCCTTGTTTATACTGCAGAGCCAAAAATGCAAAAAAACAAAGGGGTTAAAGCATGGAAAGAGAGCAGTCCCCAGCGGATGACAAGTCCCACAAACTCACCGTTTCCCTCAGAGCCCGGAGTGGATGGTGTTCAATACTGCGCCGCAAAGCATTTAGAGAGAATTTAACTCTCGACAGGATTTGGAGGCCTGCCAAAAAGCATTCGAACCTGCAACATTAGCCCCGTTGATAGTTTCTCTGTATCCTATGTATTTTTTTCTGAGTTGGAAGCGTTTGCAGTTATCCGTCCATCCATCCACTTTCTGGAACTGCTTATCCCCACAAGTCAGGGTGGCGGGGCGCCGGAGCATAATCCAGCAGACACAGGGCATAAAACAGGATATACCCTGGACGGGACACCAGTTCATTGCAGGGCCTGCTGTAAGTTATTTACATTTTCTTTTAATATTGTGTAATATACACAATACAGAAGATTTAACATATGGGGATAAAACACTTGCTCACATTGCGTGTTCTCAGTTATGACACCAATGCTATTGTACGATGCTATTTTGGTTTATGAAATGACAAAATAAAATGAATGTGATCTCAGGATGTAATAAAAATATACAATGCCTTATGTTTCCGGACAGGTTCTCAGAGATATAAAGATTGACCGAGACATTTGAAACTGAAAACGCTCACTCCATCAGGAACATCCTTAAAACCTAGAACACAGGGGGGGTGTGAGAGAAAGAAAAAAAAAGCAGTGAGAATCACGGGAAACGACAAAAAGCAGTGAGAATCACGGGAAACGACAAATGGTCCGAGCTGGGTTTAATGGAGAGTGGCTGGAAGTGAGTGCTCCCCCTCAGCAAATCAAGAATAAATTAACGGCCCCAAATTTCACTTCCTCCTCCTTTACATACACCGCGTGTAGATGGTAGATTAGGAAACTCATGAGCCTTGATGTAAACTGAAAGAGTATAATGCAAGTTGTATTGTCATAGGTCAAATTTTCAGTGTGTAACACCTTTCCTGCAGCAGATTCAAATCAAGGCCACAGAAAAACACCATTGCTGATGTCTACCAGAATGACTGGCTTTATTGCAGTGAAGCAGTCATTTGGGTGCCTCTTCACCTTCTCTTAATCACTACACGGGGATAGAGCTCACTCTTTTAGAAACAAATTAGACCAGATTAATTGAATTAGACCAAAATTTAGTGGATTGCTCCACATATATATCCAAAAGCCCCTTCTGTAAATGAATTGAAAGAAAAAACAAAACAAAAACATGCATGCATCCAATATGGCTTGCCAACTGAAACCCAATGGATTTTGTAGGATTAAAGCTTTTGCTAGAATGTGTCACAGGCAGCTGGCGGTGTAGTGAAGAAGGGGACAGGCCTACAACTGAAAAGGTTGCTGCTTTAAGTCCTACCCCAGCTGTTGTATCCTTAAGCAAGGTACTTTTCCTGAATTGCTTCAGTAAATATTTAGCTGTGCCAGCGGATGTAGAAACGTGTATGCCACGTTAGTTGTTTTGGATAAACGTGTCTGCCAAGCGACTCAATTGTAAATTGCATATGAATTCACACTATCAATGCCATGTTAATATCTGCCCTTTTCCTCCAAGTTGGGATTGCCATTATATATCGTCCAGAATTCCTTACTTGATGGCCATGAGGAGTTACCCGTGGTCATGAGTGGCACCTCTGACCTTGACCGTGGTTTACGTTATTGGTGGGTTCTGATCAGATGGCGCTGTCAGCAAAGGTTTGGCTCATTCCCTCTCCTCTTGTCAAAGTGTATCATTACTGTGGGAGTGTGGACAGTGCTGAACCCCCAGGCTGCATTTGCAGTGGAAACGGGCCTGGAGAGGGTAAGTCACTGAAAATAGCTTGGGAACTTGTGCAGTTTAAATAGAAGTTCACTTTATCTTGACAAAGTGACTTTAGGAGAACAATATTTGAGGGTTAGATGCAGTTTTGTTTGGGGGGGTGGGGTGGGGTGGGATGTACCTCATTGAAGTCTGCTTTTCAATAATAACAAAAGGTATTTTTTTCTGATTGCACTAAGCAGTTTAAAAAGGCACTAAGTAAATCCACTTTTACAGGTATTTTTCACATGGTCTTGGTGTGGAAATTTCATAATTAGTTTCAGTTTATATTCCTTACTTGCACTCCATGCAGTACTTTGTTATACTAAAAACAGTCTTTTCAGCTTCAGTGTTCAGACTTCTGATTGATGTAGGCATTGAGTTGGATGTCTGTACCATTCTGTAGGACTTTTCTCAGGTTTGGGTATCTTTTCTTGCATGCAAAATCATTAAAAGGCACTGGTGTGAAACAAAAATCACGTTTGCATATGGCTTAAGTGCAAGTGGCCTGAAGATCTGCAGAAGCTGCACGCAGTGGGGAACCGGGGAAAACGGCGTTAACGCGCCGGTGCGTTAAAAAACCGGAGTCAACGTCTTCCCTGCGTCGGGCTGTGTGATGTCTTTCCTTCGGTCCATCTGACAGTCACATCAAGCTGCTGCTTTGTAGCACGGCCAATTGTGGTGCATTCCTGTGGATTTCAAAGGGACATTTCCATTACATATAAAAAATATAAAAATTTGTGTGATTCATGGTGTACTATATTATCAATTCTTATCAAATTAATTCATTTTCAATCTGGCAATGTGAGTAAAAGGTGACACTTAATTTATATAAGCATTAGGCATAACAGGTTGAACTAAATAGGCAATATTAGAACAGCAGCCTGAAATAATGACTTCTGCCACTCACAGTTATGTGAATGGTATTCAATGTAGGGCAGGGTATCTAAGGTGGACAGATAATTTAATGGGATGTAAATTCTCATTGGCTATCAGGAAGAGCTGTGTCACAGTGTGTGACCTATTTAGTTTAAAAAAATGAATTCCCTGGGGCTATACATATAGAATATAGAATAAGCTGTTATCCTTGTTTAATTACATTTTAGGGAGCCTGGATACGTTCTTTGCAAACATATTTTACGGATTTTTAATTTGTCCTTTTTAAAATAAAGGGCATGTGGTCTGACATTGACGGAAACTGAAAGGTTCTCTGGGAATATCTTTACCCATCAGACATAACGCTCTCTGATAGATTATGATTCAGTTAGGGTAAATCTCTGCTCTGGCTATCAGACATTTATTTTATTTTTTCCAGAATCAATCTGACTTTTTAGAAATTTAAATATTAAGACATCGATACACGACAGCGTCAAAAGCTAGACCAAGTTAGACGCAAAGAAACAAAAGTAACATGTGCCAAATTGAGTTACAGGTTACAGGTTTTTTGTGCAGAGGGAGGGACCAATTTAGCAGTTCTGAATGACAGAAGTCAAATTAAGACAGAACAGGATAGAGAATAAATGAGTGTAGGGTTTCAGCCCCAATGTGACCAGTAGTCGGTGAAACTTGTGGAAACGGTGGATATTTAACCAGTCAGGTAGCAAGCAGACCGGCATGGCGTGGCCTTGAAACACAGTGGAGTGTGTAGGAGGCAGGCGACAGAGGCATATGGTAGAGTATGTAACTAAGGGCCTCAGTCTGAAACGGGTTTGGTTCTGTCGTATGGTATTGGGGAATTTTCTCATTCACCCTTAAAAACCGACACTCTGACCAATAAAACAGCATTTTGTTGGAGACAGCTGGAAAATTATTAAGGAAAAACAAAACAAAAAAAAAACCATTTGTTCACTATGATCTTTTTAGGGAATATCTTTCAACCTACAATAGAACCATACAGCAAGCCAGGCAATCAAATTGCACTTTACAAGCTGGCTTTTACCCCCACGTCCTTACAAGTACAAGGATGAAGCCTCCAATTTAAATAAAAAAATCAAATTTGTTTTCCTTAAAAGTCCTTAAAAAAGCAGTATTTAAATAATTAAACCGTAATCTGATCACCAGCCACCTACTGGGAAAAAAATCGGTGAGATTTTTTATGCTAGCCAGAGTTTGCAAACAGAGTGCAAACAGCAAACGATTGCTTCGGAGAAGTTCTAAGAACAGCACAGCACTACGATTGGCTAATGAAGGTTCGCACCATTGCATCATTCTTCCGTCGTCTTCGAGAGTGCGTTACCACGGGCAAACTCACCAGTGTCGCACATGAAGGCGGCCTGAAACTATTAATGAGGGTAAAACTGTCTATGTTTTGATGGGATAGATTGGTGAGATAATTGAGAACTTGTCACTCGTATGCAAACAATCCATCTAAGTGGTCCCCAGTAGGTTTGTATGTGAAATCTAGTGCTGCTCCTCTGTTGTACAACAAGGGCTGCTATGGCCCTATGGAGCTATCTACATACAATAGGGTAACATCTTAGTCTAATGAGACGCTATTATACGCAGAGTCAAAAAAATAATTCACATATTCACTAAATATTGTATTTTATTGCAGTGGGAAAAACCTCTATTACAGAAAATTAATAGGATCTAACAGCCATTTACTTTATCTAAACACTTGTAAGGAACAAACACATGGTTAACGGTTGATAACATTGCTAGGCAATACAAACGGTGAATATAATACTGTTTACTCATCTATTCAGGCCGGTAATTTGGCGTTTTGAGGGCAGCACACATGACTGATGTAGCTGTGTGTTGAAGCAAGCATGAATATCCCTCTTTAAGAGGACTGATTGGAGCTGGAAACTGAAAAAAAAAAACGCGTGTCCCTGATACGGGAGACTCGCCCCGAAGCATGGTGGACCCTGAAGTGCTGATCCAGCCCGGAGTGAATCCGCGCGGCCACATTAAGGCTTACCAGCTTGTTCAATTACAGGAGCTACTGATGGACTCTTCCCTGAGCCCCGAGGGCCCGTGGCTACAGGCAAAGGGGGTCTGCATTAGACTGTAGTCCGAGATATGACAACCTCCGCTTGCGAAAAGGTCATGGACTTTTGTGGGCTGTAATTCTTATAGTGCCCAATGGTTAAAACATTTGGACAGCTCAGGGACTCTTCCTAAAAAGAGTGTGATGATTAAGTTTTTGATTATTTATTTTTAATTTTTTCCCCTACGATCACGATACATACAATATCCAGGGTACAACATTTAAATCAGTTCCCAATGGCAGAAAACTATAATCCTAGTGGAAAATGAAGGCTGTGAAACTGATTTGACAGATGTTGTTATTATTAACACTTGCACAAGCAAATAGGACGATATTATATGGTTTTAAGTCTCACATTACTGCTTGATATATAGAACAGTGTTTGTATTTGTGGAAAAAGAATCTCAAAACACATAATAAGCAAGCAGTTTATTTTAGAAAGGATCTTGACCAATTTGGCAGAATCAAAAATATTTGATTTGTTGATCTTGTTAAATGACGGCTCTCTCTCCATTTCTGACTGCTCTAATGTAGGCCCATCCATGGGAAGAATAAATGACTGAGTTTCAAGGTCTATTGAAGATGTTTTTCCAAACTGATCCAAGAACAGGATTTTAAGTCTCAATTATAAACAGGTTTGTGTAGAGTAAAGAAGTAAGCCTGATTTGCAAAACAAGACAGTTTACAGTCAGGGTTGTGTTTTAGTGTTAGCATTATTTAAGATGCTTGGGATGGACATTTGATTTAATCTTGTGTTGAATGCATTTTTAGCTGTCAAAACACATACAGCGGTAAGCCACAGAATTTCAAAGCACGTGTTATTGCACCAAACTTCTTTTCCTCTGCTTTAGTTTCTACGGTCTTTCAGCACATTTCGCTGTTGCCACCCATAACGCAAAACAGAGGGAGCAAACTGGATTGTCAGTGAACGAATGAATGATCTGTAACAGGACACAGGAAAAATAGAATCATTTAAAAGAAGAATATCTCATTCAGTCTTTGAATGCCCGTGACCACATGCGCTCTGACTCAAATCTTTAAAGAGGGAAGCACGGTTTAAACGCTAATAGTACTTGACAGAATGGGAATTCTTCACAGTTATTGTTTGAACCCGAAGGTACTGCACAACTTCAGCCTGGGCCACAATGTCGCTAAACTGCAGGGGAGTTGTTGGTGACCTCGACACAACAACCCCAGGTGTTGTGTGAGATCCATAATGTTATTGAATATACCTATGACTTGTCCTTTATGAATCATCCGGCTAACCCATCCAGGCATACTGCAGAATCTAACCGGCGCCGCAAGGCACAAATGCCAAACGGATGACCTTCCACGTAAAGAATCCGATCCATTAAAGTTGTGAGGACTTCAAATGCTTGAACAAGAAACAACGGGTTCCTGATCGACTGACATGTAACAGCTAGCAACTGCATTCACTTTATTAAATCAGAGAAAAGTTAACTTTGAAGCCTTCCAGAACGCTACAAGGCTGGACATTTCAGTCTGATGAAGTTCAGTGTTGGAATATGTTGGGGGAGAATCAATATTACACATCTTCTGGTAAGTTAAATCTGACACAAAGGTTAAACACTTTTCCTAAAGACAAAAAATCAGCTTGTACTGGAGAGGCGGAGTGCCTGTCTCGTTTTAACCTTTCCTTTGATGGGTGCATCGGAATGTGCATTAAATTAAAAAATAGCCGATTTAACAAATTGAAAACACAAAGGAAATAAATGTTTTCCTTATCTGAGCTTGTGTACTTTCAGAGTGTGCATGGTGTAATCTGTTCTTTCACTGCGACTCTCTCTGTTGTCTGTAATCCTCCGTTTTGTGTCAGGAGTGGATTCTGTACAAACCTTTGATTGATTTTACGGGAGTTACTGCTGCAGAAACTATAGATGCCAAAAATTCATTCTGGCTTCTTGGACTTTGAGATGTGCCTTCGAGGGAGATTTTCTCTCAACACACTTCCATTTATAAACTGGCAGAGAGAGGGACGGTCCACGACAGCCCCTGGGCTGGGCAGAAGATCTGTTTCAGCTCTGAGCCACCTTGACAATGCAACGCTGCCACAGGCGCGATAAGGAAGATCCTCACATTTTACAGACGACATTTCATCATCACATTTTAGTGCATTCAGTTACTCAGTGCATCTGTCACCAAAAAATGCGCTTGATTTTAAGGCCAGGACCTTTCAGACCACTCGCAATAAAAAGCTTTTTTTTTTTCAGCCAGGACATTTAAGCTGGGTTGTGTTTCTTCTGGATGAAGCCCAAATTGTGGTTTTTGGAAACTAATTTAAGAAACTTTATTTACTCTAAAATGAATTATCGGAAAAATTGAGTCCAAGTTCTAGGACTTGCTTTTCACCAGTCAGCACCATCTTAAACAAGGCTTTACTTAGGCTGGGACTCAAAACTTTGGCAACCAAGCAAACCATACTAAATATTATTTAATAGCTGTTTCTGTAGACACATATAAGAAAGAAGATATCTTTACCAATAAAATGCAATTTCATTAAATGTCTTCATGACACGGTCTCTCTTGCTTTGATTCAAAAGTTGTGAAAACTGAAATCAGAGATACATAGCGCGTTTTAGATTTTTAGCGTAAAACTGTTTGGGGGGGGGGAAGTTATTACTTTGGGGAGGTCTAAAACTTGTAATGTCTTATAGATTCATAGTTTTGTCCAAATTAACCAGAAAAAACTGGATGTTGGATGAAAATTCCAACTCCGCATTCATGCATGCAAACAGCTTTACCACAGTGTATACCTACAAATGAAATTAAAATAATGGAGCATGTAGCATAGCTGTTTGTGTTGAAAACAAGGCAATTTGTGATGTTCAAATTTGATTAGGAACAGCAAATTATGCATGTCCTTTGTTGCTTTTTCTTGAGCAGATACCATCTTTGCCTAAATCGTTAAGCCGTTTAATTTATTCAAACGACACACATTATGAACCGTATCTAGTTAAGTCGTGACAGTGAACCAGTTCTGTGAGCAAAACTAGCAGCAAGGAGAAACATTTTCACATCCTTTTGTACAGTGTTGCATAATGCAGAAAGGCTGTATTAATATTATTCATTGTTATTAATTTGGCGACTTGGTGCGGTGCAATGAACCGCTAACAACACGGATAACACAACTAAATCCTACGCAATCATGATAACAGACCCAACTTGAAAATCAATCCTTATGCAAATGTTACAGGCCCTGGCAATATCATCACGTATGTTAATTTGCATTTGTTATTGCATTGATTCTCTGGCTTCCAGTGTTCTTGGAGCTTGGTAATCTCATAAACGGGACGCTTCTTTTTCGGTAGCAGATCTTTGTATGATGCGCAGCCGTACACAGTGGTATACGTAGTGGTATTTCCACTACCAATCTGCCCATTCACAACCAGTACGGCACTTTACTTATCTGAACCACTGATCCGTGTCATGATACAGCAGGACACAGGGGGCGAACTAACCTCTCCTGGTTCACCTGCACTCAGGAAGTAGCGTAGCGGGCCACCCTGAACACAGTGAACGCTCCCGCTCAAGGTCTTTCCCAGAAGCACCCAGGGGGTGCTGCGCCCCGGTCCAAAAAAAACTCCTCCGCACTCTGCGCTGTTTGCCAACTTGATAGGATCAAGTTCAGAGGCCCGGGATTAGGGGAAGAGCTGCCATGGAGCTGGGGCCTGCTGCCCGTCTATGCAGCTGAGCTCCTCCATTTGACTGACACATAAATAATCCTGCCTGTCCCTCACCCAGGCATATTCAAATGCATCTGTCAGGGTGATGAAGCACTCGCCCAGAGGGAAGCATTGTTTACATTTGCGCTCCAATCTTCACCAATGGGAGAATGTAATTATTTTCACTTTGTAAATTAAAGCCAAGTGGGACCATCCTGAAGCCCAGTGGAAACCGATGTATAAACAGCGTTTAGGGAATTGGGAAAAAAGTTGAGTGGAACTGAACAGGCAGGTCAGACAGTCTTGTCTTGAGGATTAGAAAGAGAGAGAGCGGGTGGTGACCTCCCTGAACATTCTTCTACAACAGTGCCATGTTTTCTTTACGCAAAGTGTAATACGTGGTATTTCATAAATAATGTTATGAAAAAGTTGGATATAGATGTATTTCTCATCCATGTAACATAATAAAAACGATATAATTCCATCACAATGTATTCATACACAGTCAGTGACCAGTTTATTAGGTAAACCTCCCCGTTCTGGACAATGGACATTGACAAGGGTTTGCTATACAGACCAGGCAGACAGGCGTCAAGGCATTCAGTTCGATTGAACTTTTGAATGGGAAACAATGAGTGACCTTAGTGACTTAAAGCGTGGTATGATCGACAGTGCCAGGAGTACCGGGTCCAGTAGTGATGGTTTCAGTATCTCAGAAACAGGCGGTCCCGTGGGTGAAATCAACTAACCAATGAGAGAGGCAAGAATCGTGCAAGCTAATAGGCGGGCCACAAACAGACAAATAACTGCGCAGTACCACAGTCGTGCTCAGAGCGGCATCTCGGGATGCAGAACTCTTTGGGCCTTGTAAAAGATGGGTCATGCATCAGACGGCCGCACTGGGTTCCAGTCCTATCAGCTAAAAACAAAACAAAAATGCCCCAAAAGGAGTCTGGAGGAGCACACGGCGGATAGCGTGTGGTGGAACAAAATGCAACAGGAATTCGTTGTCAATGGCCTTTGAGGTTTTCACACGGAGAGGCTAAACAGCTTGTCTTTTGTCTTTTGTGGCAAGCAAAACACTGTGCTAACACTGGCATGGTGCGCATGGTCCCACTCTGTCACCCCCAGCCTCAAATCCTCGTATCTCTCTCTCTCTTTCTCTCCCTCCATCCCTACCTGTGGGTGCAGATAGAGTGAGCCTTGGTTGCTATGGCAAACACTTGACAGTGCTTAATTAAAGATGGCACCGTCTGGTTGGAGTGGAGGGGGGTATGTTCTCTGTCTCACTAGGTGGCAGTATACAACAATATCAGGCCCAAGAACACCTGAGTCGCCTGCAGTACCTCCAGCTGTGACCCCAAATCAGGCAGCGGGCCTCGTGGGGCTACACCCAGATACGGGGGGGCGATCGGCACACCACCGTTCTCACTTCCATAGTCCTATCATTAGGAAAGGCCCCGAGCTTCACTCTACTGCTTCCGTATTCTCACAGACAGAGAGGGGAGAGGTGGACCTAATGAGCCTCAGACCTTCTTTCCTCTTTAATCTGCTGTAGAGGAGGGGATATGTTGACAACAGGAGAAATACATCGACTCCTGCACATGGAGATCAGTTATTTACGAATGCCCTTACTGAGGGAGTCATGTTGTGGCCACACAACAGTAGCGGAGATTTTTACTTTTCACACAAGCTGTGTAAAGAAAAGAATTCAGACGAAACCACGGACCTCAAT
>JAOYSI010040325.1:0-28338 GCA_025775065.1 Hiodon alosoides
GCTGTTTTGGCAGCAAAAGGGGGACCTACACAATATTAGGCAGGTGGTCATAATGTTATGGCTGATCGGTGTATATACAATGTGGTGCGTGGATGGGTGTCCCCTCCCCTGCACGAACGCCACCAAGACCAGTAGGGATCACCTGCCCTCACTGGAGGAAGCGTCAGGACTGGGGACAGCGCCTACCGTAGTCCCCAGCCTTTTAGCACCACACTCAAGCGTGGACAGCGCCGACGGCCTCATTATCTAATCAGACAGCCACTTACCCTAGGGTGATAGGAACAGCTTCCGGCCATTCCCCTAATTGGCTGCCTCCCTACAAAAGTGCCATTCCGGCCATAGTAGAGGAGAACTCTCCAACCGTACGGACCTATTGTACCGTACAGCTATCTCTTAAAGAGTCTGAGGAAGAAGAACCCTACGGCTGACCAAAGGACCCAGCCCTCCTCTTCATCCCCTGACTAGCCTCACCTTCACCTAACCCGTGCCTGCGGTGAAGCCCTGAGGGGATTTTTGCTTTCGCCGTAGCCACCGGGGCGAAAAGAATATGAACGTTTAATTTTGAGTTTATTAGATCCTAGTGGTGTAGAACACAGAAAAGTCTCCAACGGCGCCACTATTTCTCAAAAGGACCAAATTACATCTGGCGCTTTGATTCTTATGACAAACTGAAGCCATATGGTATTTGCATAAACGGTTGTATTGACGGCTTTTTAGGAAAGATAATTTGGCTGAATGCATACAAAACAAGCAGTGACCCGAAGGTCATCGGAGGATACTACATAGAAACAGTGGAGGACTTAGGTGGATGTTCTAGAATTGTTAGAGGCGATTGTGGAACAGAGAATGGACACGTGAGGGACTTCCAGAGTTTCCTCCGACACAACAACATTCAGCAGGATTTTTAACATTGACAGCTACCTGGAAGGATGCAAGCACAGCTGATCAACGAATAGAAAGTTGGTGGAGATTCCTGAGAAAAGAGTGCATGGAAATTTTCATCTCTTTGTTTGTTGACCTTAAGGACAGAGGATTGTTTGACGGGGGATTTTTTTGAGATACAAGTCTCATCCGTTTCTGTTTTATGGGAATCATTCAGGTAGTGTGTTCTAATTGAAGTGTGTAGCCTCGTTTTTGTCTTTGATAAAATACTTTCTACAGATTATAAGGCCAGGTACTACAGGCAAAAATAATGTTTTTTGTTCAGTTTGACAACTTCTATGACTTGTAAACTTTCATAACATGCACACAATTATTACTAATAACAATTGTTTTTATGATTTTATATAACCTTCACCAAGTAAACAAAGCCTTAAATTAGCGTCTGTTAGCATCTCTCATCGCAGTCTGTCTCTGCAATTAAAGAAATCTAATAAGAAAGTACGTAGTACTGTAGTATACCATAGTACGTTTTAACTAAACCAACCTATGTATTTTTCCTTACAGGATGAATCGGACAAGACTGCACGTGTGTGGGATGCGCATGTAATTAGACCTTCCTAGAACGATCGAGTGCCAAGCGGTAGACCTAATATCATGTACTTGTTCCCAGAGCTGTACGGAGCAGAAAACTACCTGTCACTGGTGGAGAGTGCTGACCAGACAGCTGTGCAAGACGGAATGCACGTTTAGATCATCAATACCATGTGACAGTGATGTCTATGACATATGTAATACTGCATGAAAAAATCAAAATTCTGTCATTTACTCACCCTCACGTTGTTCCTAAATCACATTAATTATTTTATTGTGTAGGGCACAAAAGGATATGCAAGGCAGAATGTTAGGGACTTAAAGCCTCAGTCACCATTCACTTTCATTGGAAAGAAAATTGATGCAGTGAAAGTTAATGGTGACTGTGTCCCTAACATTCTGCCTTACATATCATTTTGTGCCCTACACAATAAAGAAATTCATGTGTTTAGGAACAATGTGAGGGTGAGTAAATGACAGAATCTTGATTTGTGGATACTGTGTTTTCCTTATATGTAGGCTATTTAATAACATGTTTCAAATGCCATGTGATAACAGTAAGGGACTTGTGGATTAAATTAAAATCAATGTGCATAAGAAACTTGTCTGAGTCTTAATTTGCATAATAATTTAACAGGCATAGCTTTTCACAGCTGAACAGTTTTGCTAAAACGTTTAAAAAGTTTGATTTATAAAACACTTCTGCAGAACAGCAGACTTAAATACAACTTAATTTCATCAACTTTATACAGAGGTGAAACAAAATAATTGTTACAATACTCTCCATGTCAAAACGTCAAACAGATGTGAGTATTTGATATGATTCTGACTTAATAATTCTGACCAATAAACATTGATTCACAAAACATGTAGCTGTACTCATTACAAACACAGCATTATTTTCTAGAAAAACATTCAGTTGAATTGAGTTTCAGGTTTTATTTAAACAGGCCACATTTTGATCCCGTATCCTTAGGATGGAAATGAAAACTCTTTCTTAAATGAAAGATTTACTTTCCATAAAAATAATAAAAGGTAGTAAAAAAACATCAATTTACAGCACATCAATAAGCTTAACTAACAAAATGAGCTCCAGTCATTGATTTTCCTCAATTACAGTACGTCCATTGCAAAGCAATCTCCAGTTAGCACATACTCGGCACAAAATTCTGGGTATGAGTTGCAGGTACACGGTATGTCGAAAACTGCTCCGCATGTGTGTGCAACAGGACTCCGTCCAAGACCAGATAATCCATTAAACATTACTTCAATTTTGTCTTTACACATGACAGTAGATCCTGTACAGAACCGTAAGAAGGTTTTGAGCTTTCTTTGGTCTAGCCTTCTCACATAGCGTTGCAAATTATTAAGGGTCAGTTGCTCCTGCTGGTTCAGATCTTTTGATGGCTTAATCATTTGTGCCACTTTCTTGTTTGTAGCTTTCTTTGAATTATAAGCTTCCAGAATGCGTTGTGTGGTTAGATTCAGAATGCCACTTGGCATAATGGAGCCGAATCAGTAAATTATAAATTTGGGCTCTTGAAGGAGGACTTAGTGAGCCATTGTCAAAATAACAGAATGCATGTTCCGTTTTGGAGGCAAGCCGTATGAGCCCATCCGTGAGAAGAGGTCAAGTAAATCTTCTTCATCACTTTCATCCATGCTGCCTTTAACTGCTTTTTCAACCACGGATTGCTCTGAGATAGACAAATATTTTAAAAAGGACGACATCAGAAGCTCTTCATCCACAGTGTCAACACCCTGATTACATGCCAATATAAATGCTGGAGACAACCTGACAGGAATCAAACCATGATCCACATATCCTTTCACCCACACTCTTCCAACAGCTTGCCACTCTCTCTCAGAGTAGTCTGGCCGCAGTCTTGGAACTCGCTCTTCCTCACCCTCACACTGAGAAAGAAAATCTTCCCAGAAGGCTGTGTACAGTTCCTGTGACACTCCATCGTCATCAAGAGCGTTTTAATTTGTGAATTCTATTCGCAGGACAATTTTCAGTATTTGGGGGTCCATGAAGATCTCCAAAACATCTTTAACAACATTGACCCGTCTTATCTTCACATGTCTAATCTGTTTCACAACCTCGATGCTTCTTCAGATTGCTCCATCTAATTGGGGGGTTGAGTATTTAATGGAGAATTCCACCAAGTTCGGACAAGACAGGGAGGAGGAATCCTTCAGTCAAAAAGACGACTTCGGTTGAGGAATTGATGATGAGGAAAGGTTTGTTTTTTCCTAAAGGGATTTCTTCAAAAGGCCCCGCTGAAAAGTACTCTTTTGAGATGCATGAGTTTAGTTAAAAAATAATTCCATTAAGCAGTACAGTAAACGAGCTGTATGAGCAGAGTAAACTCAAAATGCTACGATTCTACGTTGGTAGACCCAGACTGTGCTCCCCAAGTGATTTCATCAGGCTCATCGTCCTCAGATTTTATGCCTGAAGAACTGGAGAGAGAGCCAAGAATGGTAAATCGGGAATATAAAAACATAATTTACAAGGGCATGTAGGCCTGTGTTGTACTTGTAAGGTAACTGATGAGTTCAATTGTTTGTATAGTTGTTCATAGGAAGAATAAATGCTTTACTTAAATCAGGTTGCAGTTTTTAGATTACTGAAGGGATTACTTAGAACTTTATTGTCATTTGTTTAATTTAATATTCATTATGTTCAGTTGGAAAATTTTATTTATATGTAGTATGTGATCTGTGGAGTGTTTGATGTGTTGCATTCCTCCGTGTAGACTTATGAGCGATGTACAGCTTATGTGTGTTTATAATATGGTTTTACATGGATTCTTTCAACAGACCAAGAGAACCAGAAGAACAGCAAAAAGAACAAGACAAGCCCTTCTTCAAACAAGTGACCCTGTGCCTGTCAGTCATTCAACACGCTCTGAACAGGAGCATAGCAATTCTGCCAATCAAAATTCTAAATTTAGGGTGGGAAAAGGGTGGGGCCTCTCTGTATCACCAAGATACTGGCAGTTCGGATGATTTTAATGAAGAGTCAGGGCCATCTGTTGCTGTTTCCATTGATCTATCCCTGGAGGACTCAGAGATTCAGTTTGGAATTATTCATGATCATTATGACATCCTGGATTCCACACTTCCCTGGACTACAGAAGATGGTGTGGATCCGAGACAGGTAGTTATATTTATAATTCATATAAAGAAAAAACTTTAAAGGAATGGTGGTTTGACCAAAATGAAAATTCTGTCATAATTTACTCACCCTCAGGTTGTTTCAAACTTGTATTTTTTATTATTATTATCATACAATCTTGGTTCAATCTAGGTTGCTCCTTGTTATATAATGAAAATGAATGAATGTGTCATGAAAATATTCTATATAATAAAAAGTGATTGTTATCTACACACATAACACAATATTTTAATCCTATAGGAAGCCACCATATTTCCAGTCACCTGGTCTCCTTAGATGCATGTCTGTTTCCCAGACATGCATTTTTAAATAACCCCCTATTAGTAGATATACTGCCCCCCTTTTCCCTGCTGCATCTTGTCTCTTAATCTCTGTAGTGCTGTCGACTTGGTAGTTTCGCAGACCGCAAGTCTTTGGCGGCAAAAAGCTCTGACTGCAAGACGGTCCCCATATCTGATGGAATATTTTCCAAGTTCTTCTTCGGTCATAATTGCAATGACACTTATGTCAATCTAAAATGAGCCTCCCTTAATGTAAATGCACATGAGTGCTAACGATACACATTGTAATATCAGACTAATCCATGGTTAAGAATGATGTCAATCTAAAATGAAAGGTCGATGATTACTATGACAGTTAGAAGCAGCCTACCTTAAAGTAAATGCACATGAGTGCTAACGATACACATTGTAATATCAGACTAATCGATGGTTAATAATTGGCCTTCTAAATGCTATTTTACCTTATCCTCTTTAAGTCTCTCAATTGAGGATCGTCTCGTGTCAACTAACTCTTCTTCCATAATATACAGAACCCCAAATTTCCAAACCAAAATGTACGTCACTATCATATCATCCTCTGTGGCAATGACGCAATCGGAAAAGAGCTATACACACACCGTAAACTGCAACGCGAGCGCACACGATAAGCTTCTCATGCGCACAAGATAGTTTCGCTGGTAAACTGACTCCCGAGCTTGTGAGCCTCTTCCTAGAGGTGTGAAATATGTTGATGGTCATGATACATATTTGGTTATAACTTTTTACCAGGTTTAACAATGACCTCCAACCTTTACGCCAGTCATTCCAGCGGATTCTAGACGGCACTGCTCCTTGATTAATCCGGATTTGTCCACTAGCTGATGTACTCCTTGGGGGCAAAGTGCTGACTACACATGTGGGTGCTCCCACGAAGGATTCTGAAACTCGACCCCTCATCTCTCTTGATCATATTTTTGTTTGTTATTGGAATAAGGAACACTGCAATAACATTGTCTGGATGCCATGCTTGTTGAATGGGCTGCTGTTGAGAGAGATTGACACAGGGAGAAAGTAAAGAGCAAAATTATTAATCACATCAGCATATACCTGTATACTTTATACTATATTTATTATCATCATTTTGTAATTCATATTGTATACACTGTATACATCATGAACATAACACCTGCACAAAATATTTATTCCAGCATCCTTTGCACTATACTATTCTACACTATTGTCTTGCTGTCCACAAATAATGTTGTTTTTGTTTATGATGGGTGTATGCATATACTGTAGTCTGTGTCTGCTTCTTGCAGAGGATTTTTGTTTTGTTTATGCTTGTTCTGTGTATGTACATCGAGAGCAATGGAAGACCAGAGTCAAATTCCTTGTATGTGTACACATGCCTGGCCATTAAAACTGATTCTGATAGGGAAATGGTATAGCATTTAGCATTAATTTAAAGTCAGTATCTATAAAGCTATTCTAAACAACAGTGTTGGAATTGGTAAGTGATTATACATGAATATAAAAAGTAAACGTTTAACTTGTTACCGCACAGGCAGGCAGCAGCTCATATTTTAACCACCTGTTGCTAAAGTTGCTCCTAGCTAGCCTAATTTCCTAACCATCTAAGGCAGTTAAATAACGGTAAATTGGAAATGATCGATAACGTTAACAAGGAAAAACGATTTTAAATACGTAAACATTATTAGTCTTAACTTTACCTTTCGAAGATTCGTAAAGTTGTTGAGCATCCATGCTTTTCCCTGAGAAGTCTCCGGTGCCAAAGTTCAACGTAAGTAAAGAGACCCCGCTTTCAGTCAGAACGAAGTTGTCTGGCGTAATTGTGAAAAGGGCGTATGTATTCAAAAGTTAAGAAGGTTTGGGTTATGAGAGGCGGGAAAGTTCGAAAATTAAAAAAATGAGTGTCACAGGCGATAACTGGAATGCCGGTTCCTCTGTTTAGATTAGTCTTTTTGTCTAAAGTATGTTATTTGAAGCGTTAGTAAACAACGCTCTTGGCAGAACGATTATGTTCATTTTTAAGATTCACGCAACAATATTACGTTGCTTAAAGAACAGAATGACCGACAACACATGGGTTTTTGCAGTGGTGGGAACAGAAGTGTCCTTAAAAAAAAAAAGATAGTACATTTTAGATGTGTACTAAAGTGCTGAGGCCGAGATTCTAAAAAATCCAATCACTCTCAAAGATACGTAATAAAGATACATACACAAACAATAAAAAATAACGAAACAACAAACATTTTCCAGTTATCTGTGTTAAAATACTGACTTCGGTCGATTAACGATTAAATTAATAAATGTTTATGGCCAAAGTTCTTTACGGTTATATTTCGGATCAATAAATTAATTTACTCTTAGAACAGCCTCTAGACCTCATTAAATTAGTCGTTAAGCACACAACGAACTTAATGCCAAAAAGCAGAGTGCTCCCTCTAGTGGGAAAATACGAGACACTGAAAAGTACGTTTTGCAGGTGAATGATATAACGTGTTTCTTTCCATTAAACCGAAATAATAGCTACATCGAGTAGTCAGAGGAGAACACGGCTTGAAGGGGCAGGTTTTCCCGCACACTATAAATAAATAATTGTTCACGTAGTTAGCGACGTTTGTTCGCATGCAGTGGATTATCACGGAAATAGCGGCGCTGGTTCTTCTATGTTAGCAAGACACGGAATCAGCGACGCTGGTGCAGGTATTGGTTGTTCTGTGGAAATCCAATTTAATATTTTACCCAATCTATATATTATTAATTAAATTATGACCATTTGTAAAGACAAGTAAATACATCTAAAACCTAAAATGTCTTTTGACTAATTATATTTCCAGCTCTTGATATTAGTAATTTAGTTTTGGTTAGTCACCTTCATATTTTTGATAAATGATTAAATTGCGACTAGTTGCAAATCAACCCGTTTTCCCAAAATTGTATTGTAAGTACTAGTACGACGGTAAGAATGTAATTACTGATCTGAAATGGAACTAAAACTTGAAGAAAATTGAATTGTCGAAATTTGCCAATATTCTCAATGATAATTGTAACTAGTGGAATTCGAATAATAGCTGTAACTGAATTTTCACTAGTGAATCCAATATATGAAATGTTAAAACGACTTGCCGAAAAAAAAACATCTGACCCACGCTAAACTCCGGGAAAGAGATGGGTGGGTAGCCTGAGATCAAAAAGAGTCAATTGGATCCAAAAAATGACAACAGCTGCCATGTGGCCTCTACCACAAGAGATATTTTTAAATACAAAATTCAGTGAGCACGACCCCAAAAAGACAAAAGCTCCCTCTGATGGAAGCTATTGGAACGATTGGATCTTTCATTCATATATTATTTATTTATTCATTTCTACACAACGTTTACCTTGAGAAATGGTAAAAATATTGACAGCCCAGCGCGGAAATCGCGACAATTAGCACGCCAACTGGACAATTTACCACAATAACCAGCCAGCACCATATGCCAGTATCAAAACCTTTTAGAATCAGACTTTAATTTACTGAATGTCGTTTACAATGCATTCTGGTTTATGTACAAAACAAGCCAGTTTTTCTCAGCTAAAAACTGAAATGCCATATTATTCTTTTAAAAAGGGGGAAAACAAACAACAAAAAACATTCCACAATGCATAAAGAAGCAACAGCCAGGATTGAAGATTCCACGGTCACACTTAAAGTGTTCACTTTGGCCTGCCTGGAACCACTTATGCTTTTCTGATATCCAACAGTGCATTGCTCTGCTTACCACCCACCCCCCCACACACACACTTCTGCAGTACAATCATAAGGAATGACCCATTAATAAACAAACCTTTCCATATAATGAAGATTTCAGGTTGTTCAGCTTATCTTCTCCAGCTAAATATTTGTTTTGCCATTCTTCCTAATTAAATTTCACTACATGTAAATCTTGCACTCAAAAAGTAAAAACACAACATTAACGCACACATATTCTTAAATCAACTGGACCAAAAAAGTGAGCAAAGAAATATTTTACATGTCAATGAATGTGAATTCTGGGGAAAAATTACTTTCCGGACAGGAAATGGTGGGTTCCTGAAGTTTAAAAGGTAGCAGTCTCTTCAGAAGCCATCACAAGCTGGCTCTGGTGCGTGACACTGAACGGGACAATGGGGCTTTATTTGGGACGATAAAGGGACATACGAAGAGAGCCAGCCCTATCCCACTTAACCCCCCTTGTCTTGTCATGAGGCTAGACTGCATTTTGAGAGACACCGTGCCCCTCCCTCAACCCCTTACCCTGTGTTACCTGAGGAATTCTGGCACAAATCCATTGTCAGTTTTTAGCGATTCACTCTCCAATGACAGTAGGGAACAAGGGCAAGAAGGCATGAGAAACCCAAAGGGAAGAAGGGGTGAGAATATGAGGGCGTGATGGTGAGAGCAACACGGTGGCTGGACCAGAGGAACTCCACATGCAGGCCGCTTGTCCAGCTGGGCCAGTGTTACACAAACAGCAAACTGAAATACAGCAACGGCCTGACTTCACAGGTTAAAAAAAGGTAAAAGAAAAAATAAAACCAAACTCCGAGAAACGGGAAATGATATGGGAAAGACAGATTAATCTGCGCATTTATAACTAAGAAAACCTTTTTATTTGTTTTAACGCTGCTGGAGATGGGTAGAAAAGGTTTGTGTTGATTTAAGACAATAATGGTAACAATCTGCGACAGCAGACAAAATTAGCGCTGGTTAGGCGAAGCCCTCACAGTCCCAGCAGCATGCTGCGTTACCTAGCAACAGGCCGCAATAGGAGCGGAGGGCAGCGTGACCCTCACATCAAGGCATTGAAATTAACTCAATATCGGCATTCTGCGTTGAAGTACCCCCCCCCAAACAACAAAACTTCCAAAACATTAAATTTCATTTTACTCAATACTTAAAACATCTTTCTGAAAGCAGTGTGTATCATTCCATTTACTGAGCATCCACATACTCTGATACACGCATTAAATGGTACCTTTAAAAAGTTCAACAAGAAACCTAAATTACATATTAAACGTAAATGCAGCGTTGCAGACAGAACATTATCTGCTCATAGGCTTTACTTTGTTTCCTGCTTCAAGCAACTTCTTTCAAGCTTGTTTTTAATGCAGCGATTTTTCCACGAAAAAATAAAATAAAAATTAGGAACATTAGTTCTTGCAGGACAATGACCTCACATTAAAGGTCAGCTGATGCAGCCATGCTGGAACTGAACATGCAGGAAAAAGCAGAAGCAAATTCTTTTTCCGTAATCCATTCCCGTTAATTTCTTATGTGTCCTTTCTCCCTCCCTCCGCAGAGTGGGTGGGGCTCAAGAGCTGACGTCTTCAACTCCTCACTCGCTGGGGTCCGACGGCTTGTTCAGCTCCACCTTCACTCCCTTTTCTCCAGCACCTGACATCAAAAGAAGGATGGCCATAATTGTAAATCAGACCTTGGGCCGGCCTGATTGAGGCCCCCATGACGATTTCCTGTTCAGTCAGGTAACTGTCATTGTAAGCCAGACAGACTAATAAAACCTGTTCTAAATTCAATGGCTTTAAAAAAAAGAAGAAAAATAAGAATAACGAGCATACAAGTTATTCGTTTATAAGAAAGCATTTTTATAACATTGGCTTAATTGCATGGATGCACGGCCATCGATATTTGAACCCATTTATACAGGTGGGTATTTACCGAAACATTTCAGTACATTGACGTTTTTGGTAACGAGTGTAAAGAGCAGGGGTGCAGACGCTGTATAACACGTTTCGACATTTTAAATGTTCGCCTTGCTGCTGAATTCCAGACGTACATTCAACCAAACAAGCTCCGAAAAACGGTGATCATCGCTGCTTGTAAAGATGCTACAGCAACAGTGTCTGTTCCCTGGCCCCTGTCGGTGCCCACAGGTGACACGTACCTGTCAGGTACTTCTCTTTAGCCCGCGCCCGTTCATCAGCATCAAAATACCACACCGTGATGGCATACCTGTACAGGGAGGGCAAAGACACGCACACTGAGGTTAACCACTTAACATCCAAATAACGCTGCAATGACTGGGCTGGCTATTGCAAAGTTACAATCCGCTATTTGATGCATGAGTGATGGAAACCGTTTTTGATGCAATGAGCAGATTTAGATACTATTAAATGAATAAGAAATAACAATATGATGACAAACTTGATGATTTACTATAGTGGTGATAGTTTGTGGTTGAGTAATCCAGGTTGTGAATAGCGGTGTAAAAAATAAACAAACAAACCCATGCAAATCTCCCATGCACCCCCTACTGCCTGTTTGGCTGTGACCTTGTACACCCAAGTGAGACTGCTCTACTGACAGCCCAGACCGATGCCTCTATACAACACGCAGCAACACGACCTACTGATAGAGAGCAGCAGTTGACAGATGTTAATTTGAGAATGAGCCACCTGGTAGAGTATGCCGGCTGCACCTCGTGGGGGTTCCGTCGGTCGGACCAGAAGAAGAGCAGCCTGTCGAACTTGGGCTCGATGTCGGCGAACTGAGCTTTGCCTTCAGGGAATATCCGGAGTAGGCCTCCATCTGCCTAGGATACCGAAAGGAGAGAGAGAAAGAGGACCATTTTAACAGCTTTCACACCCTCACACGGTCTCGGCTTTAAGGACGCGGGTCTTTCATAACACAAAATAAAGGCAACACATCCAGCACACACCTCTGGGAAGCCACGGGGTTGAAACACGTTTCCAACTGGCTTCGCAGGGACAAAAACGACCAGCATTAGCGACGTCACTTCCACCCGGTGGCATGAGAGCAGACATGCTGGACGTTAAATTGCCTTGGCAGAGCTCGTGTCAGGGCACTTCCTGGGTTTTGCGTCCATGGCATTCCAACGACGGGAGGCCAAACAAACAATGACTCCCAAAACGCCACCCCCAACCCGTTACAGGAGAGTTGCAGGATGGGACACACCAACGTGGAGCGGCTTTCCTGCTGAAGAACCAACCGCCGGATGAGCGGTGGGAGAAGTTCACAGGCAAACTTGGCAGATAAACAATGATGTCGAGAGCGAAAAACCAGGCCCGCTGGAGGCTGGTGGCTCCAGGGGCTTTTCTCACGCAGGGGGCTGATCACTCCCGCAGCAGATTGTTGGCATCTAAAGGGCCTGAAGAATCAGGGGATGTGGGGGAAGTGGTGATCGGCGGCAGCGGTCGGGGATGGGGAAACCATAGATTAGCAGGACCAGGAAATCAACACATGGAGAGTACTGCAGGATGGCTACCACCACATCCTGGCATGCTTAACCAGGAGTAGGGGGCAATCACCCTAACACCGCTGGCTTTAAATCCCCCACTGCTATGTTAAAGGCATTAAGAAGAACCCAATTCAGCCTCATGCAAGTCACTCTGCCTTCAGTTCATTTCAAGGTAAACCATATATTTTGGCCAGTTTAAGTTCTGGAATGATTTAAATAAATAGTGAAAAAAAAATTGATTGTTTATTAATAAGCTCTATGTTATAGCTAGCTAACTAATCAAAAGAAACAGATTCTCAACGCTCATCACAAACTAGCATCTTCTAGCTGCCTGCAGACTTAAGGTACCGTGGAGCAGGAGATGCCTCTCCAAACGGCCCAGAACCGCTCAGTCAAGCTGTGTAGCCACCAGTGTGGAAAAGAGACTGGTGGACCCAAAGTGTTTAGGATCGGAGAAGCCCAGTGGTACTCCCTCCCCCTCCCCAAGTGTGCTGGTGAGTCTCGTAACGACAAGCCGAGATGCATTAGCACAATTGGAGATTCAAAACTGAGAAGAAACTGGCGAAAAAAATAAATGGCGATTCCAAATTATGGAGAAAAAAAAAAAATGTAGATTAACTGCAGTTTTCCTGGTACAAATGAATAGGTGATCCGTGAAAAGTTGAATCAGTCCGTAGACTTGTGTACTTAACGTGCAAGCATCATAACACGCCCAACCCAACTGAAATACTCCAGTTAACCGTATGAACCAGCAAACCGCTGTGCTTCAGGATTTATTCAATTTGTCAAGTGCATTGTTTATCAGTGCCAAAAATATATGCGTTAGTGTGTTGCGACATGCTGTGGTTGGCAATATCGAGGAAGAAACAGCACTACCAAGAACAAACTATTACATTTATTCAAGCAGACTAATAAATAACGACAATTCTCTAGCTAGTTAACTATTGAGTTTCTGTGTTTATTTTCTTTCGAATGTGGATGCAAACACCACGTAAAAGCATCCCATCAGAAGTCCCATCAGAGTTTAATTGAGTTATAATCAACATGTACCATGCACGGTATTCCCTTCCTAGCATCCGGAAGGAATACATCAGAAACTTGTTAAAAAGCCGTTTAAAGGACAGACACAACAGCCAACAAAAGCACTGACACCGTCGGCCAGTGCTGTTAAACTGTTTGTTTCTGGCAGATAAATTCCCCAAAATGGCCAAAAAACCCCCCAAAAAACTCAGCTTTAAAAGTCTGACAAAAGAACATCTATACACCGACTTGCCTCTAAGCACCTAGGAAGTTTCCTGCTAAAAACGCAGGCAATGGAACAAAGAGCAAAATATATAAATTAAGGTAAATCACATGCTGTGGGAAGCACTGCCAGTGACCGTCTGTGACGTGCCAGATGTGCTCTCAGTACAGACACACATCAGTAACAGCAGCACACGTGACTTTTCCTGGCATGCTGAGACTGAGGCGCAACTGCAGAAAGCAGCAGCTTGTTTTAGGACTTGTAATATGCCTGTGTGTGTGTGTGTGTGTGTGTGTGCGCAAGATTTTAGTCATTCGTGGACCAACTTAGCTTGCCATAGGAAGGATGTTTCCATAGCCAGTGTGAGTGACCTTGGCATTTGCCATGCCACGATGCCAGATGCGCAGCATAAGGTCGCGGGATCTTCTGCCCCGCTGCTAAACCCCTGAAATGGAATTAGTCTCACTTCTATGGCACATTATCTCCAACAGACGAAACATAGCTTCCTGCAATTAGCTTAATCCTTCAAGAGCAGGTTCTGCAGGCATGAGTAACAGCTATCCAAACTGTAAAACCCTCATTCACCTACGTGGCTTTCCTCCTCGCAGTTCCTCTCGACCCCGAGTACAATCCAGGGTTTTTGTTCTCGCAGGCTTTTGCAGCCATTTCATCTTTTCCTTATTTGCGTTTTCCTGGCTCGCTGGTCACGTTCCCATTAACACAGAGCGGTTCCGCTCCTTTTTAGAGTGAGGGCTTGACCTACCGAACTTCGACTCTAAACCATCAAAACACGGAGAGGGAAAAAAACAAAAATCCTCACCCAACCAGTCGCCATCCTGCAGTGGGTGCAAAGGGGGCACTGGAATGAGGGGGTTGGTCAGGGTAACGGGTAAGGAGGAGGGCTAGACACGGACTCACCCACCAATGATTAACAACCACGGGGGTGCAGTGGGCACACTGCCGAAAATGTGCTCAAAACAGACTTTTGTTTAACTCCCATTTATTTTCGTTGATATTTTTTAATAATTATTTTGAAATAAAAATATAAATATGATGTGCTTTCATATTTCCATTTCTTTTGTCAAACAGCAGGCCATCAAAAAAACAATGTTGCAGTTCTTTGCCAGTGTCAGAAGTGCCTGCTGAGAGAGGTCACAGTGGAAGGAAAACGCCACCAGAAACATCCGATCCAAAGCGTTTTTGGTTTAGACATACCGTGGCATCCCAGATCTTATTAAGGTAATAGATACACGTGACGCATCTCCCGTCGCCATTGGGGTTGTCCACATGACGCACGTATCCTGTCCCGTTGCCAGGGTAACACGCCACCATCGCCTGCAACACAAAGCAAAGGCACAGCGTGTTAGATACACGGCACACCTACTTCGCGGCGATATCTATGTATCCAGTTTGTTTAGTTCCACCAGTGTTCGGTTGAGTGGACACATTTACAGAAGAATGTAAATTATACTGACAAAAATACTGACCGTTACCAGGAAGGGTTTGGAATTTTTAGTGCACTTTATGTAGTGGTTTGTAGGGGTTGAGTTTTAGATCAGTAAGCAGCCCTTTGTCTATGCTAGCTGCTTGTGTATGCCAACTGCTGTGGCACCAACTCGCTTTATTGTGAGAGATCCAAACTGGGCAACCAAGCGTCTGGCTTACAAACCAAGTGTTCCGATTAGACATGCATTAATCCACCCAGAAATACATAATGACAACTTTGGTTATTTTTCCAATTAAGCCAGTCATACTACTAACTCTTCTGTAGAAGCTCTCAGTATTATTTTTCGGTTATCGATCTAAATGCTAAGGGAAAACGTGACGTTCGTCTGGAGCTCAGACAATTTTAAAGTGGGCTAGTCCAGCCTGCATAACCCACGTGTTTCGGCACCCTAAGCCACGACTGGGAATTCGACCTGGGTCCCCTAACATGAAAAAATAAAGGGGGATAAGACGTTTCTTTCCTGAAAGCCTTAGTGTCAACAATTTAAAAGTAAACTGAAAACGCTACAGGCCCGTTGTAAGTGTGTTATGTTCCCTTCACGCTGAACCAACACCTGTCTGAGCGTGCCTGCGCGGTACCAAGTACTTGCACAACAGGTATCTGTGGGCATGCAGGTATTCTGATAAAGTTTTTAAACATTTAAATTCCCGTAGAAGCGGAGGTTTCAAGTTCACTGCCTGCTGCAGTCAGTTCAGTCGAGTCCATCGAGTCGACAGTTTCACAAGCAAGCCGGGCACCTTTCCACATATCAACGCACACAGGAAATCCAACGCAAAACCACTTTGTTGAATCTGTGGGTCTTTTACAACATTCACACCTGAACACCAGGTAAGAACGTGGGACATTACAGCCGAGGCGCGCCCTGAGCCGAACAGATACGTGGGCACGCGAACCCAATTACGTAGCTGCGATATTGTCGCTTTCCAAAACGGCCCGCCACTCCCTCTCTGGTGTAGGAGAACAATGGGGCCCGACATAGTGGAACGTTTGGACCTCTTCCCGATCTCTGGGTCCCAGTGTCAAAGCCTCTGAATTGTTACTTAACAGACCGGCAAATAAACTTGCAGACTCAATTATTTCAGGACAAGACAACATCCTATAACATTCAATGATACTGCCATGGGAATACCACAGAGGCGTGGGGAGGGGGTGTGGAGTTAAATTTAACTCCATCAAAGATACAATGAAAAAAAGAAATGCTTCTGCCTTCTAGCCCATAATGTTTCTCTCAAAAACACCCCCCAGAAGCACACCAGTGAGACAACAATAATAAACCTAATTCACTATTACTTCGGCTTAAATATCCAAATGGAAGGAAACACTACACCCGACAGCATAGTTCTACTTGTACTCCTAAATAACTCCAGGGGAAAACAGTTGATTTTAAAGAACATTTAACATTGAAATTGTTGGCTGATTAAGAGCTTTGCATCTTAAAAAATATTTTATAGATAATTAACCACCAGGACATTATCCCAGATTAAAAAAACGGAATAAATCACCGATTGATGAAACACAGGAAAAGCCAGTTAAATATTTTGCTCTGAGGACAAGAGTTCAGGGACACCAGCTGACACAGAGCTTTAACACAGGACAAAAAATAAGAAATACAACAAAATGTTCCCAATTGAATAAAATCAGAAAAGTAATAGTAATAGTAATAGTAATAGTAGTAGTAATAGTAATAGTAGTAGTAATAGTAATAGTAGTAGTAATAGTAGTAGTAATAGTAGTAGTAGTAGTAGGCAAAAAGATCCCCATGCTCGCCATATAGCCACGGTGAACACTAATACAGCCAACGCTGGCGTTAGGACAAGACAAGCAGAACTAGATAAGAGTGGTGGTTTTCCAACAGAAGGCTAATCGCCTGCGGATTGGCAGCCGGCAGGGTCGTCTCCGACAGCATCTCGAGCAACAAATCAACCTAAAGTTCGTCGAATTGTCATAACGTTTCAGCCATTAGAGGATTTAAAGGGAATCGATAAATAAGAAAAACCAACAGCTTTAAATGGGGCAAACACTCTTTCCAACCGTGGACAAAATCTGACACATAAACAACTGTACTGTTATATTAAGACGAGTGTGAATAACTGCCTGTCGGCACAGTTCACGTTACAGGAAGAACTTGCCCATCTCCTGTTGGCCGCTGGCCTCAGCCCGCGCTCGCTCGCCCGCACGGGCCTTTTTGACCATAGCCCCTCGTGCACACCTTTTCTCCCCCATCAGCACTTTTGCTCGGGGCATTGTTGAAAGCAGCCTGTGGGACGCACAGGGGAAGGGCGGCATGAGCTGAGCCTCAGACACATCCTGACAATGGCTCCCCCACCCAAATCCCCTCGGGGCTGGTCTCTGGGGGAGGGACAGCGAGAGAGGCCGTAGACCAGGGGGCGGTATCCGTGCGTCATCGTTCCCGCGCATTTCGGATCCGTGGAGCCCCACCCCCCCCCCCCCCCTCGGAGAGGACTGAACTAATGTAAACTCCCAGCTCTTGGCCGGCTGCCAGGCCAGCAGTGTTTTAATGATTGTGCTACGTGCAGTGCGTGAGGCTGACTGCTGATCCAGCCATGCCCTGCTCATGAGGGAGGCCAGATGAGTAAACACATTTGTCACCGTTGGGGGGTTGAACATGGTGACCACGCGAGGTAGGGAGGCCCAACACAGGACCTCAACACTCACAGCAAGAGACACACACACAGACACACACACACACACACACTTCCTTCAGAGAGCAGGAAATACACTCAGTCACACTGGTGTTCAATCGCTCTCTGACCCAATATTTAAAAAAAAGGGGGGGGGTGGTGGTGGGGTTTAGCTGAAATCCAGATGACTAAACAGAAAGGAGACGATTTCCATTTCCTCAAATAGCAGCCCCCTCACCCTGTCTCGCTTCTCCTCTCCCCCAAACTCTCTTCCTGACCCCTTCAAAAGCAACCCATGGACTGGACGGTAAGAAAAACAACATTCATCACAAATAAAATCTGCTATCTATATTTGGAGGAGCTGTGTGCGGTGCCAAGAATATCGACTGATTTTTACAAACCTCCATTACCGAGCCAGGCAGAGAGTGGAGCTGTGATCCTGCACAAACAGGCATTATCTTCCAAGAAAAGAGAGACCGAAACGGGTTTCATTTGAACAACTCGAGCCGAAACTTTCGGCCAGTTTTGATGCAGAGGTCAGCATTTTGAATAGAAAACAATGACTGCTGCTGTGAAGCAATGCCAGCGTATCTCCGGTCCAGAATGTAAACAGTGGCACTCGCCGTTTCGGGATCGCCCTCTGCCCCTCTGGCAAGGCAAAAAAAAAAAAAAAAAAAAAAATTTCGCACTTCGCTCTGCCTAGGTGAGCGACTGCGACACAAGCTCCGAGAAGAGCCGGGCCTGGAGCCCCATCGTTTACAAAGCGTGTGTTTTCTAATCAGCTCGTACGTACACAAATGCACCAACACAGAGTTTTGGCCTGGGAAATGCAGCCACAGCAGGAGCTGAACTATGCTGTCATTTCATATTCGCTTCTGGTTTCCTTCCTGGCTGGTCTCCGACTTCTGTTAGCCTTCCACGTGACTGGATCACGCTACCCAGCCAGGAGCACTAGGATTGGGGGGGGGGGGGGGGGGACGCTCCCGTACCAGGAACCCAAACGAGGAATGGTGAGCATTGATCCACAGGTCTTTCATTGACACCTCTTTGGTCCTCATGTTGACTGACAACAGAAGCAAACTCAAAAGCCACACCCAGAGCCTAGAATCAAGATTAGACATAAACAGCTCCATTGTGCCGGCAAAAATGATGTGGCGGAATGCACCTGACCTAACCAGAAACACGTCAAGCCAATTGTCCCAATACTGTCATGAAATAGATGGACTATGTATGAATAGCGTTCATGTTTAAATGGTGAAACCAATATCTACACAAAATATCCTCAAAGAAAACCTGTGAGTCACTTTAACCAAAATGAGGGACAAAGAAAACGAGGGCATGCCAGGCGCACCGCTTTTTGTGCATGAGTTTCTAGGGTTTACCGAGGATGGAGTGGCCAACAGAAAATATCCAGCCAGCCAGCGGCTCACACGAGAGCTTGGAGGAGATGCTGAGGATTGTGCAAGCCAACAGGCGGGCCACAAACAGGAGCAGAGTACAGCAAGCCGAGTTTGGGACCACTCCCGACATTCACCACCTCCATCGTTAGGCCCTCCCTCATCCATCCCGGATTCATGTACGTTGCAAATCACCGAAGGGCTAACCCTACTGCGATCGGGGCAATTTCTTCCATTTAGAAATAGGTAAGAGTCTCAGACAGAGGACCGAGACTAACCCATACTCTGGTGAGAGGATTTCAATAGACAAACTTCTTTACAGCTGCAACCGAACAAAAACATGAGTTCAACCCTCTAGGCGACGTAATAGCTAAAGCTCAGGGTCATTAAATCGGAGTTCTTTGTCCTGGCAAAGGCACGCGTCCTCGTTTTTCAGAGGTCTCATTAGGAAGCTGGCCACTCAAAATGCAGTTTGTTAACATTCCATAATGTTCCCTTAGCGCAGACTGGTATTTGAAGTCTAGGCCTTTCGAAGGTCAGACTGCCGCTGCGGGCCATTCAGCGTGAGGCCCCTGGCCTGACAGCCATGAGAATTCCCACACGGACGAGTGACCATGGCAGTCCGGGCCTGGCCTGAGGGGAGGGTTGGGGGGCCCCCGGGGGAAAGGAGGACCAATCGCTTACACGCGCAGGCCTGCGACAGGAAGTCTGCCACCGGAGCTGAAAGGGGACTTCCGGCGGGCCCTACTCACACATGTTGAGAAAACCAGTCACTTAGACTGGAGCTAGCACAGCACAACATGCGGGATAAACACTTCACCTGTTTCAACAGCTGGATCAGCCGGGGCGAGGGTCCAGCCAATCAGAATCTCACTGAGCTCAAACTCTACCCATTCATAGGGTCAGATGTTTCCTGACACAGCCCAGTCCTAGCCTAGAGCCCCTTGTGAGGTTTGATCTGGCAATACTGTAGAAAGGAGAGTTAAAAGACCAGGCCGTACCAAGGACCAGCCTTGCGTACTACACTGCCGCCAACGACCACCGACACACGCAGCTGGGGAAATCTTCATCGCCTTGCATGTTTGTCGGTTCTGTCCCACTCAGATATTCTGCTGGGAGGACGAAACTGGGAAAAGACAGGGCTGTGGTATTTTTACACAGAGTCCATTATATGACCTCATAACAATCCTCACAACATGAAGACCTGATAAGAGACACTCGCTTGCACAGACTTACTGCAAGCTAATGACCCAACAGACTGAACACACATTTAAGAGACAGCTTGTGGCTAATTGGTGGGGAAAAAAGCATTCTGTAACTTTGTTGACAAAGGGTAGACAAACTCCTAAAGGGTGACCAAAGCTAAAAATCGTGAGATGCCAATAGGATAGACTTTGTTCTTCCCGCCCACACATACCCACATTAGCTTACTAATGGAACAATGATATTTGGTTCTTTTTTGCATAGCAGATATGGACATCACACAGTGAGCCTCCGTCTGTAATGAACAATTACAGCGTCTAAGCTTGAACAACCTTTATTTTACAATACAATGGGTCACACCCTCCACTAACCCAGGAAAACCAAAATGAAAGCTCACACAAATTACAAGTCAACCGAAAGGACCAACGTCTTGAACTATTCAATTTACAGCACGGCCATAAGCAAACAAAACCACAGCGTTTGTTTGTTCTAAACGGCACACGACACAATGTAATTACGTGCCGTCAACCAGTGCTGGCTGTTTTCTTTGGAAGTGATTTATAAATAGGCATTATTTTTTGTTATCTTGTTTTGTAACTTTCTCCCCCCCGCCTCTTGCTCTATGGTAACTGTCTTCAAGTCTTCTTTTTTTCCTGTACAAAGTTAAACAAATACTTCCCCTATCTAGTCAGACAAGATTCTGAGCCACTCAACCATCTCCGGGGTCAACAGAATTAGGTCACCCCCCCAAAAAAAATACCCAGGTCAGAAGGTGGAAGGTGCTGCACTTGTAACCAGCAGGTTTTCTGTTCAAATCCTGGGAAATACTTGAAACCATCATTATCAGACCTTTTTTAAAGGTTCTAATTTTAGACGCAATCCTGGCCAAGAGAAAGCATAAAATACAGATTACGACAGAACTACAATTCAAGCCAAATAAACATACAGATTTCAAATAAATTTTTAAAATCTAAGTGCAGATATATGAAAAAAGAT
Organism: Hiodon alosoides; assembly: GCA_025775065.1. Lineage (NCBI taxonomy): Eukaryota > Metazoa > Chordata > Actinopteri > Hiodontiformes > Hiodontidae > Hiodon > Hiodon alosoides. The sequence continues at coordinate 21,168 of JAOYSI010040325.1, forward strand.
CAGCGTGTTATTATGAATAAATAACCTGTAAAAATGGCAACGCAACGCAACGCAAATCTAGTCGCTCTGTATCATGACTGATATGCTAAGTGTGTGCTGTAACAAACAGTCAGGGTCAACTCCATTATCCCCCCCCCCAACACGGTCGTGTCAGGGGTCTGTTTCAGACTCCCCCAAAAGAACATGCCCGCTCCATCTCCAGCCCATCGCCCTGCACGGGGTCTAGCTGGGGACGCCCCCCCACAGAGAGCGCGAGAAGGCTGCCAGGGTACGAGCAAAGGCTGCTGGGAAGCAGAGCCGCGAGCCGAATGTTAATGCTGAGAGAAAGGGGGTGGTGGCTTTGTGTAGCTGGAGGAAAAGAACCGGGGGGGGAAGCGAGGAGCTGTCTGCACGGAGGCTGAAGTCCACGGTCGACAATAACAACACTTGCTCTGGCCTCGGAGAGGGAGGGACGAACTACGAGTGGTCTTCAGCTGTGAGAATGCTGCAATCACCATAACGGCATGATGGGGCCAATCATCCAAATTGCGAAGTTAGCCACCCTGAATACCGTATCAATTACTAATCAACTGTTCAGTGTTTTCTGCTAAGGAGGAAAATTCATTTTTTAAATATTTTCAACAAAGCTTGAGATTAGCCACTCACCCATCCTCCCTCACACACATACACATACACACTCTTATGTAGCTAGCGTTCTGTAACTGCTGATACTAGACCAAATATTTTTAGGGATTTTTCGAAACTCGTATGCAAATTCTGTGAGATTAATCTCCATGGCAACGTAGAGATTCTGGACAAGGCCTGCACTATGATCCGGTCTATTATACAACAACGTTAGAGACCCCACCTAGAGTTTGTTAGACTGACTCGGAAAGATTAGAGCGAAAATCGCTTAATGCCGAGCGGCCCGTTTCACCGGGCTCATTTCCGACTCTCGCCCTTTTCTCCTTTTACACAACTTCCCTGGAGAAGACAAAACTGGGATGAGGAGAGGGGGGCTTTTAAAACAATTCTCAGCGACACACTGTGTGTGCACCCTAGTGTGGACTCGCACAAACGGACCCAAACCCAAACAAAACTCTTAAACGTTTCTGCTAGATACTGCCGGTCAGAACGAAAGAAAGACCTTGGAACAAAAAAACCAACGGCAGGCGGACCACAAAGAAACCGCCTCACAAAATTTCCCTGACACAGAGCTCAAATCAGGAACTGGAAAAAAACAAACGTCCACTGCAAGTCATCACTTTATACTTCTTCCACAACGTGGGGACGGCTTTTTAAATTAAGCTTTAATTGAAACGTGAACGAATTTCAGTTCCAGAATTTCAATACAAAATAAATAAATCAACCGTAAAAAGGTAGTAATTCAACTATCTGAATTTAAATCAGTGATTTATAAAAGTCTCTCAATCCTGTACTAGGGGGTTCATCCTAACTCATTGTGGGGGTGAGAGGGAATTACTCAAATTAGACACGAAAGGGCAGCACAACTGACTGCCAAAGCACAGACAGAATTTCCTTCAGCAAGGATTCTTTCTACGTTGTCCTCAACCCCTCCTGGTTCAGCATAAAAACCCATTTGCAGGGTGTGGCAGCCGCGCTCAAAGGGTTGGACAGCTGAGGAGCTTGCTGCCTCCCTCGTCTAAAACCAGGCCAAGCCGGGGCTCTGCGTGAGGAGAACGTGGCGGTTGCTTGGGCCGCGGATAACTGCACTTATCACAGGGTGACACTGGGATCAGCCCAAAAGGAAGCCGCTGTTTGAAGGAACGACCCAGTTAACGGTCGAGTAAGAACAATGGAAACAGATACACAGGACTCTGGAGTGCTTTACGTTCAAAAGCGACTCCTTAGGGAGTTTGTTCTTCGGCCCGAGCCCTGCTAAATTAAAGTACCACGCTGTGACGGAGGGGATTTTAGTAGGCAGTGTGTAGTTGACCAACACAACGAACCACTAATAATGATGCAATTAAACATATGACGTGAACACATAAAGTGAACATTTTTTAGTCCAGCGATCGTTCCACATCCTGTTGTAAAAAGGACCCAGCAATGCTCCGAGCCCAACCTGCACGGTCCAATATCATTAGTGTGAATTCGAATTAAACCTGCTCAGACTCCTGAGATGGCATTACATTCTCATTCCCAGAAGCTGACTCATAGAGCATAATAAAACCACGTCTGCCACAATTGACAAGGGCGTATCAGGCCTGGAAACGCAGCGCTGGAGTACGCTGCAGTAATTTGACTGTTGACTTTAAATCTACTCTCCGTCAGACTTTCTCAAATGGAAAGGAAAGATCTGCTTGTTTGCAGCATGATAACGTGGCTCTAAACAATGTTTGAAGCCACTCGGACCCACTTTCGCACATACAACAGAATGCTCACAACTAGAAGCCTATTCTAAAACACCCTTACTAGAAAGGGCCACAGGTAGCTGAAGATATTACCCACATCTAGCAGCACTCATTCGCTTTTACACTTCATCCACAGGCAAGGCCAACCTCACAGCCAACCAGGTCCGACACAAGCGGTTCCAGAATAACGAACAGGGCTGAGAGGATTTAATATGCCTTAGACAAGGAAGTCAGAATGTTAGGCTTAAAACCACTGCTAAGACCCAGAGTTAACTCAATGCCCTTCAGACATACTGAAGGGGCAGCAGGAACTTGGGTTCCTACTCAGAATTCAGTAGATTGTTTTATGAACACCCTCTGTCTAAAAGGGAGGGGAATTTAATAAATAAACTTAATGAATAAACACCCCCCAGACATACACACACGCACAGCGGTGACAACACTAAGCGGACACGTACAGCAATGACAACGCCATTCACTCACACACACACACACACACACACACACACAGAGCAATAATGACAACACCAGTCAGACACGCACAGTAATGACGACGCCAGGTGGACACGCACAGCAATAACATAGGACATTGTCAAGCATTGATGGGCAGCAGCATTCTCACATTACTTCCTCCTTTGGTGGAAAACTAGGGAACCCACTCAAGCCTGTTATGGTTCTTCAACCCCTTCCACAGCTTCCTTTAACAGTTGGGCCAACCTGCCACCCGTTCCACAGACAGAGAGCATGCCTGTTTTGCACCAAGTGGAGGGCTTAGCATGCACTGAAACCCGACGGCGGTCTCTCTACTAAAGCAGCTCACAAGGGCTCGCCCCCCGCCAGCCACCCGATCGCGTGGAGTTAGACAGAGCATAGCTCACTCATCTACGTACCATGCTCAAACACCCACAGAAGTAAACCACAACCAAGCGGGGTTTTAAAAAAACATTTTTTTAATTAAAACAAAATTGTTCCATGTTTTGTATTTTACAGGCTTCTGAGTCGAGCTTTCCTGGCCTGCGGTTCTGAGGACTGATTCTTGGAACAAAGCACCAACATTGCTACACAGTGCTCTTGAACTTTCCTGAAAATATTCACTTCCTTCTTAATTTAAAAAAAAAAAAAACATTTTAAGATCCATTTACGCAGGACAAGTCACAAAACCAGAACTATTTAAACAATCATAAACCATCATAACAGTAAATCCTATTTATACTAATTCCAGTGCCCCTTAAGAGTCATTTTAAGATTGTAACGAATCTTTATAAAAAAATGTGTCTTTCATTAATTACTTTAAATAAGCCTTAATCAATTCCATAAAAAATTAATACTGAATTAATGGGTGGCCAACTGTTCAGAAAAGTTCCTGTAGAAAATGTGTTCAAAATGTCACAGGAAAACCTTAAAGCCTGGGCATCAGTACGTTGTAACTATTGAGCTGAACTATTCACATTTGCTCAGAGCCAAAATACCTTAATTCCTGAAATCATTATTTCTGACCAAAGAGACAAATGAGTGTGCCATGGTGTACTGCCAGCAGATTTCAGAATGACTCTCAGGGTTTTGCTTTGATTGCTTGTGCATTAATCTTGCAACAACAAGAAATACACGCATAAATAGAACACAATATGGAGCAGTGGTGCTACACATACTTCTTAGAAAACATTTTTAAAGCTTTTGCTATAGACTTGCAATGAGAAACTTTTAAGACAACTAAAAGCTAATTTAATTTAATTCATTTAACCAAATTAAATAACCAAACAAATTTGCTACAACATGTTTTTCAAAAAAAAGAAAAAGAAACTCATAGCAGATAGCTGAGGCCAGTCCTCAATTACTGCCAATTAGCAGCGAGCTTCAGCTTTAAATTAATTAACATAAAACTTTGATTGAATACTGTAGAGCCAGTCCTTGTTCTGGGGGCCCACTCCGAGTGTCATTTTTTGTCCAAACCTCCTTCCTAATTAGGAATGGGTGAGTTGTTAACTGAGAACTGGCCTCATCTGTCATTAGTTTCCCCCCCAAAAAAAACATTTCGATAAAGGAGTATAAAAACGAAGCACTAATAAATGTCTATGCCCTTATATTAATTTGGTTAATTTGCATCTTCTGAAAACTAAATGCATACTTAATTGGGATTCATTAGCTAGCGAATTAATTAAGTGATATTTTTCAGGTCTGACTTAATCCGTTTCGGCCATTAACATCACACATTTAAGAACCAAAAAAATTTATTTCACCAGTATTCTAATTTAATTTAATCTTTTCAACAGTAAACACGCATATCCAACAATCGTTTTGTCCCATACTTTTATAGATCATATGGTGTGGTTATGGGTCAAATGCATTTCCATCATATTGTAAAAGTTTTCTATGTTGTGGAAATACAAATTAATTATCCTGTTAACTTGATGAGCCATTTAAACAATGGTTCGCCTTTTAATAGTCAAAACAGATTAGTTCGTTTTGCGTTTCACGAAGCAACACAAGACCCAGAAGGCCAGGGCTGAAAGAGTATACGTGCGGCAGTGTGCCTAATTACACTTAAATAATCTTGGAAAGATGAATTTGTTTATAGTAATGGTTAAGTAGCCACAGAGAAAACAGTTTATGACTTTTATTTACTATTTCCGTTTCGTTTTCTTGCAAAAGGCAAACCAGCTGCTGACAATAGACACACAAGGCATAACAATATTCCACAGTAACACTGGTTTCAAATAAGTATTAAACTTATAAAAAGAGGAATGGTAGCAGCAATTAAATTCCATCTGCAAAACTGTGCTGAATTGTATTTGGCTAACGGCACGTCTTCTCAGAAATACTTCCAAACACAACCAGAGTACGAACAGGTGTACCAACATCGTTTTTTTTTTTTCTTACTTACTTTTGTTCTTCCGTTAATTCTGTAGTTTCCCAATTTACCGTTACAGTGTCTGATCAGGTCGTCCATGCGACTCATCAGGAAACTAATCTTCTCACATCCCGGTTCTCTTCCTTCAATCCACGTTATTTTGTCTCCTCGTATGTCTTTAGAAGAGTCACTTCTCTGACTGACCAGCTGGCCGTCAGTAAATTTACCGGTTCGGTGAAGGGCTATTACGTCGTCCAGAATACCCTGTCCTGTCTCTTCTCCGAGAAAGTTGTCCACTACACATATCCCATGCTTGTTCATACAGGGAACTATATATTCCAAAGCCAATTTTTGCCCAGGGGATTTCGTTCGTCCGTTGGGTTTTGTGTTGTTATTAATCCCGTCCCCGGCTTGCTTGTCAGCTACACCCGAACCCTCCGCACATGGGATAATGACACTCGTTCTTTCCACGTCCGAGGCGCTCTGGGAAGCTGTGCTCTCCGGTTCCGTTTGGTTGTTCTGCGACAACTGCGACTGCCCCTCTTTTTCTTCTCGGCACGTCTGCAGCAGTGAACTCTGAGATTTCTCGAACTCCTTGCAGTTGCGCTTGTGGTTTTTCCAATCCTGTTTCTGGTGCTCTTTGCTGCAGTAGAAAGAGTTTCGGCACCGACCGCACTTCAGTAGATTTTCCATCTTTCCACAAAGCTCGCAGTACTGCCTGTCCCTCTCCAAGTCGGCTGCGCTTTCTTTCTCCATGGCTGCCGAGCGGGCACTGCCACTTTAAATCCACCGCTTTCCACGCGCTCTTTTGTTACAGTGAAGTTTGGAAGTGATCCACCACCAGCTACACCACAACAAGCGAATCGGAAAACCAGCCTCCTCCGTTTCACGGCCAAACAACTTCATTACACATGATCGGTTAACCTCTCCACGGGTCAAACTGATCTGAGAATAGGAGGAACCGACCGCCGCATTCTGAACTGTCGCTGGACTTCACAATGCTCCAGTTTTGCCACTAGACTGCCAGCGTCGCATGGCGCCGCTCTCTTTCTCCGTACTGCACGTCGCCCTAACAAACCCAACCCCTTACGTCAGCTTGCCATGATCAAGACCCGCCTACTACAAGCCCAGGGTGAACTCCCATTCACAAGCGCTTTAAGCAAACGGATTTTCTGACTGGGTGGTATGCGCTATTGCAGCCCCGTTATATATTAGACTGTCCTTGTTGTTTTGCACATTAATGGCGTAATACAAGACAAGCTGTTTAGCAGATATAATATCACACCAACAACACAAGGAACTGGAACGTCTCCTTAAAATGTTATCAAAATTAATTAAACGTTACTTGTTTTAGACTTGATAGCCACCGAGTAAACGATTGTTAGTCAAACATATTGAGAATATTCCACGTTACAAGCCCCAAGTTTCCAGATTTAAATATGGCCACCTGAACGATGTGTATGCACATACCAGCGGAGATCAGCTGGCACGGGTTGGCACGTTGTCAGGAAATGCAGGAGGAAGCGCACAGCTGCACGTACACGGTCGGCCGCATTCTTTCAGTTAAAGCGAGAAGCTCCAAGGTAAAGGCGGCCGCCCTTCGGCATTACACTTACTTACACACACGTGTTTATGAATAAATATGAAATGTCATTAAACATAAATATAAATAAGGTATAAAACACTATTATAAAAATTAATCAATAGAACTGTAGATTTACAGCAACATATTTTCGCAACATAAGACTTTTTTTAAATATTGAAAGTGAATTAAAAAAAAATATATATATTTTTTTTTTTTCCCGATGTATGCATCGACTGGTCATCTGGAATGTTTTTTTCTTTCACGCCCTGTAACTATTGACTGCAAAATTTAAAAGTGTTTTTAAATTTGAATGTGTTTAGGACCACACGGCGGCGCTATACCCACTACTCCACAAAGACCTGTATTTCCAAAATACAATTCCCA
>JAOYSI010040336.1:0-26177 GCA_025775065.1 Hiodon alosoides
ATAATCCGCTTTGGAAGGGTATAAGAAATAACATTGCAACAGTTTACGTCGGGTAAAGGCTATTTTTCGCAAAGCATTAATTTCACTGCATTAGCTACATGTAGCTAACACAAGTGCCAGCCAGGAAAGTCAGTCATTTTCTTCACGTTGTCAAAGATTGTCCACAGTCCATTGGGTTGTGTGGTCTTTGATTTACTCTGTTCCGTAAAACTACTGGAGAAATAATGAGACGGAAAACATAATCACGATCACAGTGAGCTCCTCCGTCCTCTCCTCCCAGACGGGGAGACACTGCAGCAGCAGACACGGAAGCACGGCGAACGACTCCCTACTTCTCCTCACCCGATGAAGAGTGGACGCCGGGGTCCTGCACCTGCAGCCCAGCCCATGGTCCACAGTGGAAACCGGTTCCGCTGTATTAGATCCCGGGTGTCGATTCCCATTTCCTGCCTGTTCTGCCACTGCGAGAGCAGCTCTCGAACCCGGAGCTGGTGATCATTCAGGGTATTCTTCTCTTCCAGCTGGCACCAGACAGATTTGGAAGGAACCAGAGAGGCACTGGCACTTCTACCTCCAAAAGGGCCCTTAGTGCGACCTACACTCAGTTCCTTCACCCCTTCCTCCCCTTCGACCTTGTTTAGCGTTTGTAAATGAGTAAAATTCAATACAACAAAGAGAACTCTTTTGCAGTTACTATGCTTTAAACGCTGTAATTTTCACACCATTTGATTGGCTCTTGTAAATGGTAATTTACATATTTCCTTACTACCCATGTTATACTATTTATTTATTTATTTGCTAGTAATTCATATACATAAAACCACACCACACTGATGAACCCCAAACAGGGGGAAACATGTCTGCAGTTGTTTTGCTTTGAATTTTAACGCTGTGATTGTAAAAGCCAAAATTGGAAGTTACAAGCATGGACTTGTATCTTTGCGAATTTACATTTCTTCTTGAATTATTGTTTTTCTTAACCCGTCATAAGAAAGCTATTAACTTTTATTGACAAAAAACAAACACACACTTCTTACATTTGCATGTTGGGACATTGACAAAAAAAAAAATATTTTTTTATTTGTAGTTTTTTTTTAATATATAGTTTTTATAGAATATTAAATTAATTGATAAATAAATCTAAATCTAAACATTTTGGCACTTCAAATATCTGGAACACAAAGATTCATCATGCTATTGCCATCTAGTGGAAAACCTAGAAAGTGTCACTTACAACACTTACCGCATTCATATACGTATCATTGATTCCTTAGGAGCTCCAACAAAAATGCATTACAACTCTGTTCATCAAAACAGTTGTAGTCTCAGTATTGGACAAAATGTTTAGCCAGCTTCAATGGAAAATTGAGCATGTACACAAGACATATATATATAATAATATAAGTAAAAGTCACATTTTAAAAAGCGTATGCCGTGAATTCCCAAGGATTCAGTTTGAAAGCATTGCTGGTCCTCTATAACTTGTTTCTGCTGCCCTCTGCTGACATTGTCTTTGAATGACATATTTCCAGCATTGCAACACTCCAGCACAGATGCAATGAGCCGGTTGGATGAAAAAGAGGAAAACGGCTGCATACGCCAACCTTTGTTTAACTTTGTTACACTTTTTTTTTGGGTAGGGGATGATGCCAGGTAACCTGACTTGCTGAAATTGGTGCTCGCGGACACTGACCGCTGGACCGAAACGTTCAGGAACCACCCGCACACAAGGGCAGGCTGTTTTATTTATGATATCAATAACAGGCAGAATCTACCAGCACACCCAAAATGCGGTAAGGTTAAGGTGCTGGAGGCGAATGCAAAACTAAGAAGTGAAGAAAGTCTCCGCAGAATTTGCGTTAGATGCAGACACTCTAATTAGTGTCTATGCTCCTCGGCCAATGGGCCTTCATCAGAGCAAGTCTCCTCAAAATGTCAGTGAAATCCCCACAATGGCATCACAGAATACAAAGACATTCCCTACCATATCCCCCCCAGGCAACCCTGAGTTACAAATGCAAGTCCTTTTGCAATGCTTCACAGGTACTGCAGAATGGATCAGATCTGTTTTTTTTCTCAATACGCCACGATGCGCATTGGAAGCCAAGAAGCAACGCAAAAGACACACAAATATAATCGGAAATTGGGAAGGGACGGCTCTCCAGATAAATGTGAAAATTTAAATGTGAAAATTTAATTCACATTTAGTGACAGACTCTTCGCCTTGCTTGACATCTCCCATAGAATACGTCTTATCGTCTGCATTTCAGTGATCAAAAGCATTTATTGTGTAAGAGTTATCAGTTATCACAATACCCTATTGTTAGGTTGAGTGCAAATTATTAAAAGCCAGTTATTTTGAAAAGTCAACTCGGTGGAAACCTAGTTGTTAGATTAATAACAGAGGTCTATAAAATATCTGCTTATTATTTTTTATTTATTCATCTTTACGCACATCGGCTAATCGGTTGTTGTTATTGGTCAATAGGATATTTTGTGGAACAGTGAAATCTAGTCTGTGATTTCTTGCTTTTATCGGGTGTTAAATTTTAAAATATTTTTGAGTATTTTTTGGGATAAATAGACCTTATGTAGAAGGGGTGTCCTTTTTTAATAGTGGGAACCTCATCCTTGAAGAGCTGGCGCTTGTCTTTGCCTTGGGTCCTGTGGTAGCATGCTGTTGTGAAGCTGCCAAGGTCTGCTTGTCTAGGGGTCACCACTCCCACCGGCAAGCTGTGCTGCCACCTGATCCTCTCCCCTCCAATTCCTCCCTGCCCTCGCCTCTGTGCCCACCCGGGAGACATCCCTTTGACACCCTTTACCAGCAGCACATCTCCGGTGAAAGTAACCGTGAACTCCTCCTTCAGTTTGCCAACGGGGAGCTCTTATCCAGAGCTGTTTGAACGGCCCGCAATTCTGCATGTTGTTCAAGTTGTCCATGTTATTGACAGCTGTGCATTTAACAACACAACGTCTTGATCCAGTTGCTCGACCGCTATCTTACCTGCTGCTGTAGTGGTGACAGCAGTAGTAACGTGTAGTGGTAGGGTTTGCAATGAAAAATTACATCAAAAATATCCACTGGTGCCTGTTCCTCCAGTTATATCAGTTATATACTCAAAGTGTCAGGGTTGTTGACTTATAAATGGCTGCTAAAACCGTTTTAATTATTTTTGGCCCGCTGATTCATTAAATTATTAAGGTACATTATATTAATTCTTGTTTTACGGTGTTCCTGTCTGATTTATTCATGTAATTATATATTGATATTTTATATGTATATCTTATACATTGATATGCTCTCTTTCCATCAGTGATTTTGATTGTCACAGACTAGTTAGTCTGTAAATGACCAGGGACCCCTTCACTCAGTGTTGCGCTCAGAATTATTCATTTTTTTCAGACGAATAGTTAATTCTATGCATATTTACTTATGTTAGATGGCAGCTCATTTAGGATTAGCGCTGATAATTATACACATGAAGAGTCTGGCACCCATGTGAAAATGTGTGGTTGAGGTGATTGGACGGCTCCTTATGTTAACTTGGGTAGACATTTTAAAATGTGCAGAGAGACATTTTAAAATTGCATATCTGGGTTTTTCTGCAACTGAGCACACGCACACACACACACACACTCAAAGTATTCAGTCCACGCACAGATAATCTCAGCTAATCTTCTCATTAGAAAATGCACAGACTCCTTATTTACTTAAAGTCATGCATATACCCACTGTGGCACACTGCCTGGCGACACACCTTCAAGCCCTGGGGACACGCCCAGTGCTGGCAAGATGAACAGCTAAGCTGTGGGGCTGCGCACCTGAGCGTGGTTTCACTAATGGTAACCACACTCAGGTGCCAAGAATTAAAAGAGACTTCAGAAGTGCCAGCAGAGCTGGCTGAGGAAGAGTTGGATGGAAAAGTCTGCGTTTTGTGGCGGTGTGTTTACTTTGGGGTTGGAAAAGCTGTTTCTTTTTGGTTTTCCATAAAGTTTTGGTTTCCTTTTTTTTTTTTTTTAGAGTATTTTTCTTTGTATCCCAAATAAAAGGTGTACGCGAAAACCTGTCTCCCTGTTTCTGACCAGCCCTGGAACGGGCACGCCCAGGCAAAACTGATCTTCAAGAAGATCTTTTCTAAACATTGCGGAAGCTCCAGATACCAGGTTTTCTTCAGGACAGCCACATAAGCAGCAGTTGTGGTATCTTTCATGAGGACCACTTCTGCAAACCCCTCTGTAAAGCGCACGTTTTGATCAACGCAACGTAATAAGGTGGCTCTTTCAGCAATATCAACCGAAAACACGATTTCAAACGACTTCACTTCCTGTTCCTGGCAAGGCTAATATTAGCGACGGCCATTGTTTTCCTGGACGTATTAAATATGCTCTGATAACAATGCATGTCCCATCATGACTGGTAGAAGGTCTCAATGGCTGAGCAAGTTCAGGTGCAATCAAAACGCCAGCTCTCTTCACCAGTCCATTTACCAGTTTCTTCACCAGTCCCTTTACCAGTCTCTTCACCAGTCCATTTACCAGTCTCTTCACCAGTTCCTTTACCAGTCCCTTTACCAGTCTCTTCACCAGTTCCTTTACCAGTCTCTTCACCAGTCCATTTACCAGTTTCTTCACCAGTCCATTTACCAGTCTCTTCACCAGTCGATTTACCAGTCTCTCGCCAGTCCCTTTACCAGTCTCTTCACCAGTCCATTTACCAGTCTCTTCACCAGTCCCTTTACCAGTCTCTTCACCAGTCGATTTACCAGTCTCTTCACCAGTCCCTTTACCAGTCTCTTCACCAGTCCCTTTACCAGTCTCTTCACCTACTCCACTGTGAATTTTTGCTATTTATTTATTTATTTTTAAATTCTGAAACTTGTCATCGCTCTTCTTCCTTCGTATTTGTAGTCATTTCTCCGCATGACAGGATTCAAAGTGCCTCCAGAAGTTTCTCTCTGTGGGGAGAAGTATTTTCTGCGTGCATGTCAAGCTTTTCGGCTTTTCCCCAAATATCTATGAATTCTTCTCACTTTTCAGTCTACTCTGACCTCCATTTTCTTTTGAAAACACAAGATTCAGATCACACTTCAAAGAAAACTCTAAAAAGGAATAAATCCAATGTTGTTCAGGTGGGTTTTACATTACATAAAAAAGATTGTTTTACATGTGAGAAAGCATTGGAATGGATACAATTGCTTTCGGAGAAGAGTTTTGTAAAAAAAATGTCGTGGTGTTTTGGTGGATAGGTAGGCCTAAATAAAAATAAATCATAAGAAGCTCAGTGCAGGCCCCATCACAGGTGAGCAGGTTTTTGGGTCTTACTGTAGTCTGAATGTAACCCCTCACTCCTCTTCTAAAATTTGATTAAATATACTTTTAAATGTTGGTGACGTGTAAGATCTCCATTTGTTAACTGCAAAAATTGTTATACCATGCGACACATTTTATAAATTGAATTATTTGTTAAAATATACTGTGTGTTTTTTTTCTGCAAGTATGAGAAACAGAGACTAGACATGGAGTGACATTTTTCAACCACACAGGGCCTTTGGGTGCACACGGAACATTTGAGACCGTTGCCAACTCTGACCTATAGGGAGCAGCACACGCACAGATATAGTCCCAGTGGGCGATTCCCTACATACAACGCGCTTCTTCCAGCATCGCAGCATATGCGTTGCACAAGCACAGCGTGGCACGAGTTCTCCTAAATACGTTTGATGTGTTTGGGATAATGCCCAGAATGCCCGGAGTTTGAAGGCTGTCAACCTCTGGCCTTTGGTGCCTGTGAGGAAGAGGGGTCAGCATGAAATGCGTCTGTAAATTTGTGGAGAGGTTGGCATCAAAGCAATTGCTGTCTTCCATTACACATCCCATGTTGAATGTGCCATTATTTAAATTCCCGCTCCTTGCATTGACCCTCACGTGTACCTGTGGTGACAGCAGGACCGGGGTCTAAAATTAGATGGGAAATGCAGCACCAGGTTCGAGACTCCTGCCGTCTCCCTCATCTGTCAAACTGTCTCTCATCATTATGGACAGCAGAGCAGAAGGGCCTGGGAATGTCTAATGAACCTTTTACATGAGAATCAGGCGGTATTTCATTTGTTGGTCAGACTCCAGCTGCTTCTTAATGGAGACTAACGACAAATGAATTACAGTGCTAAAAATTTGACAAAACATGTTTTATGTAATGTTAAGACAAAAAGTAATCTAATTTAAACATTGTGACTTATAGACCCTTTCTTATGCAATATTTAATTTGATAGTGGTACATCGACAGTGTATATTTCAGGATTAAATATTCAGAAATTAGTTTAATCAAGACAGGATTTCTAGTACAAGTGCCTTTGTGGAAAATTGGCACCTCTGTGTCTCCTTTAATTGAAAAGGTGTTCAGTGAATTCCTTCTGGGTGTTCCTCTCAGTTTTTAGCTCTATGACAGCCAAGTAATCTCCAGGCACTGGATATGGGATTTTCCTTACGGTGCACTTTCATTCTCCTTTCAAATCCAGCCTATATTTTTGAGCTGATGATTTCAGTTTTGGTATCTGAGGGTCGCACTTGGGAGTCACCATACTGGTCTTTGATTCGCTGTAACTTTCGCTGTGATAATTTGACTGTGATGCTTTGATGGCATTTGTAGTCAATGGCCTTGGCTTGTCTTTCAGCATTCAATCAGGGGTGAAGTAAGTCTAGATCTCTGACACTGCTGGTTACTCTTCCTTAACTGTCTGAGACACTGTTCAGTGGTACCCTGTCAACCCAGCAGTAGTCAATGACTAGTCATGTGACTGGCACTGGCCAACTCTCCCCCTGTCTCGGGCCATGTGTCCGGCACTCCATTCGCTACAAGGACAGGGTCAGCTGACCTCTTATTGGTCAGGTGACCTTATAAAACCAGGAAGGGAAGAGACTTCTTTAGAGACACAGGAATAAGGAAGCGCGTCCTTACTGTCAGGCCAGAAGAAACAGCTCAAACGGCTCTCACAGAACACTCCACAGACCTGGACATGGTTAAATAGTTATTTAAACCACACTCCCGCCTCAGTGTGTGTTTATATATGTATATATCAAATTAGTAGCAGTGAATAGGATTAACGAAAGCAATAATGCATAGCGTGTGTGTGTGTGTGTGTGTGTGTGCGTGCTATTGTGGGTACAAACAAAACAAATATACTCACACTAAAACACGTATTGGCTTTATTCAGCTTGGTCGAAGCTTTAGCATTTCACTCTCAGGTCTTTGTGCCTTTTAAACAATGACACCGCCCTCCTTCCGCCATTAGCAGTTCTGTTCCTCTCCCTCTCCATCCCTTCGCATGCGAGCAACAGCGGCTGTAAGCAGCCCAAACGAAGTGATAAAGGGAATAAAAGGTTTTCGTCTTCCTCTCCTTTTCGACTTGTTCGCGGCCGCGGCCGCTGCGCAGGCTCAGTCAGCTCCACGGGAGCTGAGAAGTATCGGGCGGAAACACAATGTGTCGCGCCAGCAAAGTCCCAGAGGACCTTGTTAATTAGTGGAAGTAATTAAATGACTTTTGATTTAAATGAGGGCCATTGTGTTGACTCGTTCTGTCTGAATAAAATAAAAAAAGTGTGCAATTTAAATAGTCTAAGCCTGCAAATGTGGGTCTCCTTTGGGAGAATATTCAACCTAATTTTTATATACGAGTCATTAGGTTTGAATAAATGCTGGGGAAAAGAAAATGATGTTATGTCCACATCTCAATCAACACAGCAACTCTGTACAGCGCCAACTTTTCCCCAAGTATACAGCATAATACGGAAACATTAATAATCAGTATCAAAAGCAGTGCCTGTGTTCAGAATTGTACCTAGTGGTAATTATACCAGGTCTTTAACCACTGCGCCCCCTGCCTCTTAGTGAGCGTAGCATGTTGTTAAAACTGCAAAGGCCTGGCTTAATTATTATTTTGTTACATACCTGACATTTATTCAGAGTAACTTTCGTGGCTTGCTTCAACCTACTTATTAACTACTCAGTAACCCACTTGCTTTAAAGCTTTGAAGATCACACATAAGCGGTTCCGCAGAAAAAATTACAGTCTTTATGCAGTATCTCCCAAGGTTTTCTTGAAAATGTTTTGTTTGATTATGAGCCTTGTCTCTCCAATGCTGACGTCTCTTCTCTGTGCTTTGTGACAGCGGTATGAAGTCGATCAGACTATCACTGACAAAAAAATAAATAATGTAATGTTATTTGGCAAGCTCACCAATGATACTCCGCTCAATGGCAATCTTAATGATATATTAGTGTGCCCAGAGGAGTTGTTTTGCATTTCATCAGTGAAATAGATAAGTACCTACTGTTCTGTGATCATTTGTTTGGGAACTGTAAAGCAATACATAGATAGATAATTATAATCATTGAAAAACAAGCCAGTTGGTTTTTATAGCTAGGATCAGGGGTCTTAACATCTCTTACACTCATTATCATATTTATTTAATATATGTATTAACGATCATCGATACAATTTTCCAACAGAACACAAACCCTAAAGTGAAACAATACTCTCTTTAGCAGCAATTCAAGAAGTTTCCTTGATGCCCGAAGAACGTATTTCCAGGTGTAGTTCCACATTAGGGCCCGACAAAAGAGAACGGTTTTCAAATATCACAACAGCCAATAAAAAAATGGCTGGGTAATGTATTTATATATTCACTGCCTGGGCCTTGCTGATGAGGATGCTGTTGAACGTTCGTTTAGTTTTATCATTTGGCAGGTATAATAAAACCAGGGCCCCACCGTTTGGGAAGTAAACCCAGAGCTGCGAAGCTTCTCCGAGAGGCACCCAGAGGCCCAGCGGGCCATTAACGGTGGATTCGCTGGCTGCGTCTGCACCACCTGCCTCAGCTAGCTGCGTCTTTACCTCCATTGGGTGGCCGGGAAGGAGAGAGAAACGGATGCCCAAGGCTACCGGGGGCTGTTTAGGGGCTGTGACTGACTTTTATCTCTTATTCTCCGCTTAGCAGAGGTTAAAAAGATAAACAAGGGCTAAGCAAGCAGCACTGGTGTCAGGTAACGCTTAAAAGGGAAAGCCATCTGGAGACCAAGACATCCGACCCAGTGGCTAAGTAATGGACTTCTGTGTGAACAGTCCCAGTGGACACACATAATGACTTGTTAAGAAACTGTTGATTCGGTTTTTTTTGCCCACTTTATTGCCACTAAAATGAAGCTATTGGGTTTTTTGAGAAGGACAAAACCGCCATTTAAAAAAAATATTTTTATTTACCAGACAAAAAGTATGACCTGAGAAGTGACAGCTAGCCTGCGGCTTTTGAAAGCAGCAAGGGTCTTTATTAAGTGTGTTTGTAGTAAAATTAGCCGGTTGTGGCTCAGGGTTGCGCTTCACAGAGCTGATTAATTCGAATCTAAAACTCAAGGCATTTATAAAGTTTTCTTAGCCGTCTTAACTTCCCCAAAAAATGTGAATAAGACTGCTTCAATAAGAGCTGTTCATCTAATTTGGACCGAATCAAAACTTTGACAGCCCGCAAATCATGCATAATAAAATTGTATTTAATGCAGTTTTCTTTTTTTGTGAAAGAATCTCATGCATTTTACTCATAAAAAGAAAAGCTATTCAGTACAGCTACAGTTATCTGTAAAGTGTTGCCAGATTATTGATTTGGTCCCAGCCATAGCTAGCCATGTTCATATTTCATATGACATTTCTTTCTGCTTCAAAGTGGAAAGCTTGCTTGCTCTTTCGCCCAATTACAAAATACATGTGTACTGGAATAATTTCTAAATCACTTCAAACCAGAATAAATTGGCAGATAGATCACAAAATAATCTCTATTAAAACTGAATGAATAAATAAATCCCCAAAATATGATCAGTGGGGACTGTTGGACAATAGGCTCAGTATGACCCTGGGGAAAATAATGAACTCGGTGTGTTGTGACAGGATCAATCATCGGTAAGTGGTGGGGCAGGAATGAACCCTCACATTGTGTCTAGTCAAGTAAAGGTCAATCCGCAGAGAAATTCACTGGGCAGAATTCAGGAGGAAATGTTCCGGGAAGGAACCTCAAAATTGGAACTTTACAAAGTGTTCACGCCAAGCGAATCAGTTCTTATCAGCGATCTGCGGTGTACAGTGGAAGATAAACGTTGTCACGGCGGAATGCTTGAGGTGTATAAACGGCAGCCTTTCTCGTCCATTGCTCTCCGCGGGCTTCCCGGAGACGGGAACAATCGCGCTGAAAACGAAATGATGGTTTCCACAAGAGTGCCCCGGACGGTCGTGCGCTCGCCGCTGATCTTGAGAAGGCTGTCCAACATCAATCATCATTAACCCCCGAGGCTTCACTGGCAGGCAATGAGCCGACCCCATCACATCTGGCTGCTGCAGTGGAGATGGGAGTTGGTTTGCTGTGGCGGGTACACTCTGACCGCTCTCTCTGGGGACAAGACAGGCGCAAGGTAATTTGTCACGTCAATCCTGAGGAATGGACAGAGGAGCAATCCCATGGCAACCTCCCGCCACCTCCTTTCCAGTCAATTTAAGGGGGTTGCTTCCAGACACCTCGTTTATTTTACGTGTGACTAATTTTCATAATACCTGAAAATTACATTAGGCATCCTCTTGTGACTGGGTCCTTTCCGTGCAAATCACTCATTTCTGGTGTGAACGTCTATGAAAACGGATGTGTGTGTGACCAGCATAAGTGACAAAAACTCTAAACTAAATAACCAACATTGAAAAATCAGACATTGTCTGAAAGCCTGGTCGAGAAAAAACAGATGAGAGGATTTTGATGCCTCCGACGGCGTTTATGATGTTGATGTTGTTGTCTTTGATGACATAGACATGCATACGCTCAGACACACACAAACAAACGGCGGAAAGTAGGAGTTCAGGTTGATCACGCTTTTGTCTTATGCTCAGATGTTGATTTTGAGGAGATCATGGGAAAGGCAAGGGATTTATTTAGTTCCAGGCCTTCCAGGGACGCCTCAGAGGATGGGTTGTTGCTCAACAGTGATTGTGTGTTTCCAATGGCAAAGGGGGGGGGGGGCAGTCACGTTGTTTTCCATGTCCTGAGTTTAAGCACACAAGGGAGCAGAAGGCTTTTATTTTCCCCATTCCCATACGTCTGAAAGAGTTACAGTCAGGGCTCGACTTTAGCAGAGACCCCTCAGGAAACTGAAAAACCTCCGTAGTAATAATAAGGCTGTATAAGCATCAATAATAAACCTACTGCAAAACAATCACTGCTGCTCCATTTGTGTGTAGGGTATTACAGGAAAGTGCTTATGGCACGTTGCAAAGAAGGGCTAATCTTTGACCTGATGCATCGAGCTCCTCTGCAGTGCTTGCCCAGTTCATTTCATTAAATTACTACTTATACCCAATGTTCTTCACGCCATTTTCCATTTCATAAAAGCAAAGAAAATACACACCAGGAAAAATCCCCATCTCGCTAAATAATCGTTCATAATGTTACAATCTGATGTAATATCAAAACAAAAACAAAATGTCCTTTACTATTTCCCAACCCGGGAGGGACAAAGTTATTTGCCCTAAAATCACTACAGGTCTTTTCCGACCCGAATATACCTTACATAGACCTTAACTCCAGAGGACCTTATTTATTTATGTAATCAAGCACTCTGTCACAAATGCTTTTTCTTTCTCAAACAGATATCTTCTCTATATGAAGCACAACAACAATATGTTTTAATGGACGCTAACATCAGACTCTAACCGTGTGTGCGCACATGTCTGTGTGCGTGTGTGTGTGAGAAAGAGAGGGTATGTTATCAGTGATGATCAGTCATTCCCAGAAGTACCCACTGGATTTAAGTATAATCAGATTATCCCAGTGCAACACCCACACACATGCAAGATCCCAGAAAGGAATTGTTCATTAAATAAGATAGGAATTGTTCACTAAAGATGTATTCAATGGTGTTGTAGAATTGTATTTATTCTTGTCATTTATTATTTATATTATTTAAAAAGATGAACTGGGGAGTATTAATAATATTACTTCTCCAAGCTCTCGTCCAAGCAGTCTTTTTTTCATGTGGGAACCCCATCTCTCTGTGGACATGTGTTTGGCACAGATTTGTAAGTAAACAAAAAATCAGAGGAGAGTTTGTTCTCTCTGGACACTGACCTTAGCTTGCTCTGGGATTACTTTTCTGCCCGCATTCTGATTGAGAATCTAAAATGATTTTTATCCTAAGGAGAAATTGAAACCAGAAATGAATAAACACTGCACACGTGTGTTCCACTTATAAATATCTTAAAAACAAAACAGAAAAGCGCCAAGGTTATTTTGAGCAGCATGATCTTCATGTTAATGATGATGTTGTTGTTTTTTGTTCCGATTTCAACGAAAGTAAATAAGAGTTCCCTCTTAGAGATGGTTCTCCAAGACTATATACAGCGAGTGTCTAATCTTTTTCGTCCCGAGGTTATAGATGTTCTCTGCAGCCCGTCTTGATTGACTAACTATAAACCCTCCAGCGTCACAATAGCCGGCTGACCTTTGAGTCTTTGTACATGTTCAAGGCCTTCCTAGCAGCCAAGCGCTGAGGGAGACGCATCCACAGACGTGATCCTTCTTATGCTAGTTTCATATTGCTTCAGACCAGCGCCTCATCTGGTATCCTTCCGGCTATTTTCCCTTTGTCCCAGAGTCACGGATCAAAGTCACTGGGCCGATATCGGCAAGTCGAACTGAATACCAACCATGTGTGGGTAGCCTGTGGTTCCTGCAGTCGACGCTGCTGCCGGGGTCCAGGCAGGTTACGGCCGTCACTCGGTGGAATTCAGAAAGCAAAGTTGAAAGGGAAATCCCAGATGGCACAGCAGGCGGCACTCTGCGCTGCAGACTAGGCGGGAACGCCGGTCTGTCTTGGAGGTATGGAGAATGGAGAAAATAGCAGGAGATGGTGGTGGTGGTGGTGGTGGTGGTAGCCTTGGGGGTTGGGTGGAAGAGGAGAGCTCTGCATCTCATGAGATCGGGGGAAACAATCATCTGTGCTGTCCATCATTTACAAACGTATCCTTCCAAAATCTCAACACGCAAAACACTCTAGAGACGTTTCCACAGTCTTGTTACTTTAAGCACCCCACCCCCTCTCCGTGTATACGGCAAGCTCAAATAGACAGGGCTGCAGTTTTCATGATACACAGAGACTACCTTTCAAAACCACATCTTCAACTCAGCTGCGGCACGGACAATATGTTGTTTGTATCAAAATAGTTTCTTCAATTTCTTTCACCAATCGGGAGCCATAGACTTTTTAAAACATTCTCAATGCACTATTTTTACTTTCTGGATGCTTGTTTGGATTGCCTGCGTGGGATGTTCCGGAGCTCGATATCTACTGAGGCTATTCAGGTTGAGCGTTATATTCAAAGGTATAACAGGTGGACTCTTCTAGGACTTGAACATGCATCCTTCTGGTCGCCGTTTCAACTCGAAACCGTAAGCTCTGAAATGAAGGTGTCCTTGAACCGCACACGAGTGGACCCGCAGGTGCGTTCTTGTGGGGAAAAAAAAACAAACCTTGACTAATGGTCTGAACAGAACATTGCAGCAGGTTTTTTTTGTTCAGCACATTTTGTTTTGTCTGGAATCTGGTCTGTTCCCTCGCATTACAATTTCAGTCTTGCGCGCAACACTGGCTGGCAGCGTTGACCGCCACAGTGATTTTCGGACGATGGATGGCATGGAAAGGGAAACAAGTTGTGAGGTTTACCAATCTATCATGGTTTGCAGACAGACAATTAATCACAACTACAGCCACATTAATAGGAGGCGGCTCAACCACGGAGGAGTGGCAGCTGTTGCAAGCCAGCATTAAAAGGCAATGGGAGTTCAGAGCTCCTGTGTTGGGCTGAGCTTGTGCTGGAGGTTAACTCCATTTCTGTAGCTATTTAGGCTGTTCATTTTTAAATCATCTCTTCTGAGCAAAAGACTGGACAATGGTTGTAGGGTAGTTCTGTAACTGCTGTGGAATATCCAAATAAATAAAAACTAGACAATTGTAGCCCTGCGTAACTGCACTTCACTGCCCAGAACACTGGGGTTGCCATGCCATTTCTCCAGCTACAAGGCAGAGGTGCCTGTTGCAGTCTATCAACACTACTCTCTAGATACAGAAACACAATAGGTTTTTAAATTCTCAGCTTCAGTCACGTGCCAATAAGAAAATCTGATTTATTTTCCCAACTAAAAAACGGCACTGCTGTTTACAAGGCTGACTGGCCCAACTGTCGTGGGATCCTGTATTTACTCGCATTTGATCAGAATCGTTAATGCCATCCAGGTATCAGATTGGTCTGATTTCCAAGACATTCTTGTAAATTTCACAGGGGTTGTCCATGGCTGTAGTTCCTATTCGACTTTGATTGGCACATGGTGTCATTAACCAAAGCAGAACAAGTTAACAAGTTCTATTTGCAATGCCCAGCAAACTGCAGGGGTTTAGAGCAAGAATCCCCAAAGGTTTCGGCTTTCAGGGACAAAGGAATTTTCTAAGCGGTGAGCCTTGGGCCAAAATATTAACACATTAGTATTAATTTATAAAAGCGAAGCTAAAGTGGGCCAAACCAATCTTGCGCTACAGTAGTAACGTCAGTAGACTAAGATGCATCACACGCATTATTTAAAATGTTTATTTCCAGTTCATTATATGCCGAGGCTTAAAGTCGTCAGGAGCAGAGCTCCAATAAAGATGTGCCCCTACTATGCTCCTCTGATCACTCGTTGGTTATTTAAAAAAAAAACCTTTTTGAAGAATTTCCCCAAAAATTTCCTCTTCTGACAAATGTTACTGAAGTCATCATTTTTTTAAATGATTTTTTTTTTTTTTAGCAAACCTAAATTTAACTTGCTAATTTGCCTTTTCTAGCTGCCTAACTTTTCTCATCGTTCTACACACCTGTCTTGGGCCAAATTTGGGCACCTCAACTAGTGTTTAACAGCTGTTAGATACTATTAAACGGTGTATATCTAGGATGGATTAGGATTGTATTGTTTTCAAACACAATTTCTGGCATGTCCAATAAGAAATCTGTCGAAATCCCCCTGCAGGGTGATTGGGAATGCTGTCTTTGAAAAGGTTATTGAAATATAAAATAAGTGTACTAAATGCCAGGAGCCTTTGTCATCTTGGAGACTCAAGCTGTGAGGCTTGGGATTGTTCATTATCCTGATGAATGGTGTTGGGTAATATCAGTGTCTATTTTTTCTATTAAGAGTCCGACCACCCCCCCGGGACTCTTCATCGCTTACCCTTCAGAATAGATTTGTTTTAGTCATATAATTTATAACCTGCCAAGGCCTCTCACAGATCTGGAAAAGCTTCGGATCTGTTTCAAGGAGATTTTTTGGGAGATTTTCTCCTGCTTATCTTTGGGACAACTTGTTCAAAATTTTATGATGAATTATGGTAGATTTGATGCATAGTTTTTTATACCCAGATAAATATTCTGTGACCAATGATCTTGGAGATCTTGGAGTGCGACTATTACCGCTATGCTTTCTGAACATGCCTTATAAAAGGTGTTTAGCATCAAAAATGTGCCAGAAGTTATAGAAATTGAATGCTGAAGGATCATCTTAAAGCCAATGATGAAGTTGCCATGGGAACTCCTACATTTGAATTGATTTTACCAGTTCCTGGAGCTACGAACTGTAGATATTGGTTGAAGCTTCCCTGGTTTTCTAAAATGAAAAAAAAATCAATTACTTTATTTAGATTCAAAACCAAAATAATAATTTGAAACATTTCTTAACAATATGGTATTTCTAACAATAAAAAAATATATATTTTAAGCATTGTGCAGAGCAATAATACATTCTAGTGACATGGCTTTCAACAGAAAATATTCCTTGCAGTGGATATGATTAGAAATGTAGACAGGCACAGAATCCCAAAAATCTTTTTGGCCCTTTAAGTCTAAACGAGATGGAAGGACAACATGAATCATGCCCTTGAGTTTCAAAGTCAAGGTCGTAGTGGACAGCAGGCATTGTGTCGACTTCTCCGTCTTTAATTAAAAGTCATTAAAAGCAGGGGTGCTTACAAGGCCCATTCATATTCCTTTATGTCCCTCCTGGGGACATTTAACTGACTGACTCAGACAGGCAAGATGACAAATAAAGGGTGAGCGTCGTCCCCTTTTCTCCGATTCTGTAAACGTAATCCCAAATTGATTAAAGCCTAATAGAACAGTGGTAAATTAAAAATTAATTAGTTGGCCGCAGTTCTGAAGTGTGCATTTACTGCGTGGTTGACATGTCCATTTGATACCCCGCCGTCCCTGGAATTAAGGCTCCCTAAGTGCCCGCTTTAAAAGGTCAGCTGGTGTCACATGATCAGGGAAGTTACGATCACTCTTTGGGAGTGCTCAATTATGCATGGTGCGGGTTCGACGATCTGACACGCCGAGCAAACGGACTCACTGGTGAGAGCCCAAGACCGAGCTGGTGAAGGCCATTATTGAGAGAAAGGCCTTAGAATTAAAGGAGAACCAGAGTTTGAAATTGGCGTGCAATCCCTGTTGGTTAAAAAGAAAAAAATTAAAAATCTGCTCTTCATTTTCTCTTTAATGCTCTGCTCATAAAAAGTATCACGAGAGTTTGTTTCACTTTAACAATTGTGGTGCTTTACATACTATAAACCCCGATAGGCGCAGGCTTTGAAGAAGTGAGGTCTGTATTATGGTATTCGCGTTGGAGTTTTAACCAGTAACCAGAGTTTGCTGGTTTAAATTCTTGTACCATTTAGAAAGTTACTCTAGCGATGGGGCTTTAATGAATTCCCAGCTGTGTGTCAGGGGTTAAAATGTCCGCTTATGATTCCTAAATCGCTTTGGACAGTGACATCAGAAAGCAAATAATTTCTGAAAGTGTCTACTGTGTATATAGAGGTACAAACTGATTCCAAAAATCCTGTACAAGGATCAAAAGGTTCAAAAGCTCAGGAGGCCTAAATTGCCTCATGGCCCCAAAATAACAGTGATATCGTTCTGCTTCTATGATTCCAACAAACCGAGTCGGGATACATTACATATGCTTGATTATCCTCACTTACCAATACCAATTACTACAAACTGATGGCTGCAGCGAAACCTGACCTTTTATTCTGCTGAGCTGCGGAGCTTTGAAACATCAGCTAATTAATTCCAGAAGTTAGAACCTGTTGACTTTTGAAAGAGGCTCCACAATAAAAATGATAATCCTTGAATTGGTGCGTGTTGCAAGGTTCCTGCATAAAGGCAATGTCTGAATTAATTTAAACAAAGTACTGTGGAGCTCTGTTCTCAGCAAGCACCTTCAGTCTCTGGTTTTGTAAAAGAAAAACGGCGTCACGTTCAGAGTGCACTCCAAGGAGCATGTCCCCATTGTGTCATGCCTCAAAAATACTGCAGTGACAGACAGAATTGACCTGTCACTGTTCTAGGAGACGATATCACCTGTTTCAACCCAGACTCCATTCCTTCTTTCATGAAGGCCTTGCAGAGCCTCCGCAGCACATGACAACAGCACCCGGTTCCAAAGGAAATGCAAAACCATAATGCCCCGTGGCAACCATTTCTAAAATAAAGGAGGCGCAGCGCTTGCAGCGGGGGAGAGGGTGAATGCAAGGCGCCCCGTCGCTTTGCGGTCTCTCAGCACTGAACGGCGACGTGTGAAGCTCCAGCTTGCCCGGGGGGGGGCGCTTCATGCCTGACTCATTCCTGTCACACCTCTGCCTTGTCCGGGCCAAACCGCCGGAGAGGACGCGGCCCGGCTCCGCTGATTAATGCTTTCCGCGCTGAGCCAATCCGAGCGGGTCGCTGAGATCCGCCAGGTCCACAGAGGTGTACCACCGAGAGTAATGAGTGTCCCGTTTTGGGGCTGCTGTCTGGCAGGGGGTCTGGTGCTTTGATTAGCTCCCCAAGCCCTCTGCCGGAGAGCCGCTCCTCCACCTGCTGCCGGTCCGGTAGCGCTCATTAGTGAAAGCCCATTGGTCAACCTTTATGACAGCCGTACATAATGGAGGAGAAGACCGATTTTGGAAGGCACGCTGTAACTGACAGGTAACTGTAAATTTTATAACGGGCGAGGCGATGTGGGATGGGGGTGACTGGGTGCGGATTGTGAAGCCCATAGCAGAGCATCTTCACGAGACAATAACAGGAGCGATGTGTGTTTTGTGTTTTTCTCCCCAATTTGGAATAGCCAATTTATCCTACTACCACACACGCGGGGAGGGTGAGGAAGAACGACTGGTCCACGCTCAAAGCCAGCGGTATCTTTTACACTGCGCAGTGTAACACAGGCCGCTCAAGAGCTTCAGTGCCGATTGGGGGAGAGGCGCGTCCCGCTTCTGAGTCACTGCCATCCTGCAGGCGCACGGGAAGCCAACGAGATCAGAGAGGCTCGGCCAATGTCCACGCGCTCTGGCGATTACGCGGCGCCACTGGGTCATGATCCACAATGGCTGGAATCATGCTTGCAAAATCTAGCTCGAGTCTGCACTCGCAAATGCCTCTTCTGACTAAGCCACTCGAAAGGCAACAAGCAGAACAACGTTTGAACAACGTTTTCGATAAGCAACTGAAAAAATGGTTACGGATATGACAGTGCGAAATCCTTTTAAAATATAAATAATTTTTTTAAGAAAGAAAAGCTGAAAACAGTGTGAAAAATGTGGTTAAAGATCTGCATCGGAACGCAGCAGGTTTTAATCTGAGAATGGGTATTGCCGTCGTACCCTAGAATTATAATACATTACAAATGAATTCACTGCACAGCCATAAATGTATGGAAGGTATGCAAATCACCTTATATGCTAAGCGAGTTTCCCTCTTTTCCGAGCTAATAAGCAGGTACTGTGCAGAGCATTGGGTGATACGGTTACAAAAGAGTTTCGGACCAGCCCAGGAGAACCCAGTAAAATCCACTACTGATATAAAGAGGGAGTCCACATTTTTGACATTTGTACGACATTCCCTTTGAATCAGGGGACCTAGAAGACACAATGTGAGACAAGTGTTTCAATCTCTCAATACACTGTACCACCATTCTAAAAATGCCTAAAAATGCCTTCATCTGTCTTTATTTTACTTTTTGATCAAATGAAGCTAGAGGTTTTATCAGGCTTTGTCACATAATCTATTCATACCCTCTGAGCATATAGCAGAAAGCATTGTGAGACATAGGACTGCCAGCATACAATCAATCATTATAAATAGAAGTAACACAACACAGAAAGTGCTAGTAAGAATTTTGAAAAGAGAACGTTTTTTTTTCATTGCTTGAAATAAAAGCTAATGGCATGCCGTTCCAGTCAAAAATAACTCTTACAGTTCACCGTGTTAGTAGTGATTTCTATGAACTTGTACCTCACACAGTGTGAGAAACATGCTTTTTATATACACAATTGAACATTGACTGATGCCACCAGGGCCAGTTCTGGCACTGTAGGAACTAAACGACTGCTTTGGGGTCCTCCTTGTTATCGTACGCTGATTGTGTGTCTCACTGCTGTAAGACCACACTAAAATTTACAGTGCACACAAAGTGGGGAGAGGGGGAGGGACGTATAGAAAAGGAAAAGTGTTTTGCTCAGAGGGGAGGCTTATCAAAACGAAGTCGAGTTCTCTCTCTCTCTCTCCCCCTCAGTCCCCACAGGCTGCAGGGTCGGCTTGTATTCAATCTACCTTTTAAGTAGTGTTTGATTTGCACCTAGAAACTCCTGAGACCATTTCAAATCCAAATAATAACCCCAATTAAACCATAAAGGGCTGATTCAGGACAAAAATAAACTGGCCTCTCTGGACCACAAACGCATCAGTTTGACACCCCTGATCTACACGGTTCTGCATATCTTGACATAGGGTTTGTTTGGAAACAAAAATGTAATCCATTTTGCAGCTTTTTCTCAACCTATTAAAACAGCTGGCTGGTACCATGCCATGTACAATAGTTTAAATTCAATTAAAGTCTTAGCTGGAGTTAGAAAGTGCAATAAAAATTATTTAAATGCACAATTCAAAGATATTTTATGTCACCTTCAAAGCAGCCCGTGGAGGTTTATATTTCTTTTTTCTTGTTTTTAATCAGAAAAAAACCCAACATTTTTTGGGAGAAGTTATGGGTTATTTTAAGGCCTTTCATAAAAAGCATTCAATATTGTATACCTTAGATACAATGCTCCCGTGGAAAAAGGGAGCCTAATATGGTAGAGTGGATCAGTAAAGGGGCTTAAAAGAAAACACTAAAGAAGAAAGGGCATTGGAAAAGCAGCTCTGTAATCATATCGATTTCAGAAAACCCTACTTCATACCCTGCATTGCAATTAACGGGAAACCCCGTCCTGCTTTGCCTAGTGGTGAATTGGCCATGATGAGAAACAGCATCTGAATGACCTAAAAGGTAATACCATGCCACAAAAGACTGGGTGGCAAGGTACGATTTCAACGAGCATTTTCATTTTTTTTAAATCCGTTTGAAAACGAGAAGCAAAGAGGGGGAGAATGCCGTTCTCGTTGGGTCTCCTCAAAGCCTTGCTCTGCAAAAATGATTCCCCAGTCTGAGAGGAAGCCGCAGCAAAGGCAACCAGCGGTTATGTTCACTTGAGCTGTCGCCTGTGCTGGCGTGCAGACAGTCGGCTCGCGTCTCTGAGAGATGGGGCTGCGTGCCCTTGACACGCGGTCCAGAGTGTGTCCTCTGAGGTAGAAATTTCAAAGCGGATCTCCATGAGCTTATTTTGATGTTTTTATCCATTCGTGATTGGGAGCCATTCTCGGCAGCCAAAACAGACAGGTTTGCAGGCGTCGGGTGAATTTTTAGATCTCAGAGGGGCAAGCCTCAATAAAACATTAAGCGGCGGCCGGCGCTGACTGGCTCGGGCGACAGAGCACCTCGTGCGATCCGTGCCCCTCGCTGTAAGTTTACACTCGTGTGAACATCAGCTGAGCTGCTCAGTAGTGCTTTAAGTGAAGGTTTGCACGCAAACATGGCCCCCGCAGAAGTCACCTCGGGCAAGAGTGCTTCCATCATCGACGAAATTAAACATTGCGCCATGTCCCCAGCGAGCAAGGCAAGATCTGATTCGACCGCTGTCCATGTTTTTTTAACGAGGCGAGATTGTCCTTTTATATCCTGGCTCTCTCAGCAGGTGAAATTGTCGCATCCACTAAAGGGGAAGGCGCAGGAAATGCACGCGGCGAGGATTGTTGCTATAGCTCTACATTTCTGTTGGAGAAGCATGCAATGAAAACAAACTTTGCCCTTAAACGGTCTGCCGTTTTTTCCTTTTTTTTATTATGTAGGACGCACGCAAAGCCTCCCCCCCTCCCCCCCTTCCTCCTCGCTTTGTGATGATCGTTCTTAACCCTCGATTCCCCAGAAACCAACGCTGTAGAAAATCCAAGGAAATGCAAGGAGAGTCCAATGTCGTTTTTTTCTTTATGAATAAAAATATTGGTCAGCTGCTTTCAAATGTAATGACCCCTCAGATTTCCATTGCTTAAATTATCTTTTGACACCTTTAATACCAATGTCTACAGTGCAGTTATTTTCCAATTTTCTAACCTATTTACATTACTACTGTAGATCTGAAACAATGAGAAATTGAGTTACATGCTGTATATAATAATATATACATACAAAAAAGAAAATGAAAAAATGATTAAAAAGAACAAAAAAAGAAGATTTAACTAAAAATATGACTTGCTGAAGATGTGATTTTTCAAAAACTGATAACAACACTCAAACTGTCTATTTAACAATAATTAATCTGATTTTGGGTAATTTCATCGTGCTTGCATTGTTTACCCATTAAAGTACTATTTAATTCACATCCACATAAAATCTGTA
The DNA here is from genome assembly GCA_025775065.1 of Hiodon alosoides. NCBI lineage: Eukaryota > Metazoa > Chordata > Actinopteri > Hiodontiformes > Hiodontidae > Hiodon > Hiodon alosoides. The sequence continues at coordinate 21,865 of JAOYSI010040336.1, forward strand.
CTGACTGCAAAAGCAATTTAATCTTCATAGTCTACAACAGATAAAAATCAGTCAGGAAAAAGAGAACGAGACTTAAAAAAGAGAACACTTAATGATTCTCTGTTGGTTTTGTTCATACTTCTTGCCGTTGAAAGCAGTGATCACTGAGAAAAAAAAAAGCTTCCTCATCATATCCTCACATTTACAAAACAAAAGATTATCCATACTAGCAGTCGTAGCGCCTTGCTGTGCACTTTAACAAATAACAAGGGCTGTTTTATTTTATAATGTCAAGTTTCAAACCATTTATTCAAGCAATTCAAGTTAAATTTAGATTTTGTTTCTTCCGTTTTTTTGCAAGGTGGGGGGGTAGGTGGTCTTTGGACTGCGTTAAGATTGACTTCCCATTCCAAAGGTAGGTGCAAATATATTATTGCTAAAAAGCAGAGACCCGGGAATTCCCCTCCAGGGATGCTGTGTTTGTGTCGTAAATGCGTAAAACAGGCCTGCACAGTCTACCGGTGCCAGATTATGGAAACACGTTTTCACAAATGTGACTGTGTCAGGTTTAAATCCTTATAGGGAACGCTGTGCCCATCAACAGTTTTGGCCTCAGCATCTTTAGATCACTGACAATAAAGCAATTGACAAATGGTTTCTTGGGGCTTTGACCAAACAGAACACAATTACAAGGCTGTCAAGCTTTATCTGTCACTGTGGGACGTCTCCTGGAGTGGCTGTGATGCGCAGGGAAAACCTTGCCTGGTCAGACTGCAGTCTGTGTACAGATTCACTCTCACCTCGCTTCCTTCAAGCTAACTGGGCCCGCTGCCGTCGGGTGTAAAAGCTGGCAGCCAGCCCAGGAGGTATACAGTTAACCTTTGAGTCGCAGGTTAAGGTATCAGGCTGTCTTTAGGACCAGACTTGAAAGTGGCGCCGTATCTAACCTGGAAGAGAAAGTTTACAATATGACGCGATGCTTATTCTAAGTACAGCATGAACAGGGCACCGTTCAGAAAAAAACAAAAAACTGATTTTATTTTGCGGTTTATTTTGCCGCCATTATCGCAGAGCTTTAGCTCGCTGCTCATTCTATTAAAATCATCAGCTTTACAAATAAATGAAGGGTCATGGTAAGAGGGACTGACAACTAATTTGTGTATTAATCTGTTCCCGCGGCACTTTGTAAAAAAAAAAAAAAGACAGGCAGTGCTTTAATTGCCTCAGATGTCTTTGACAGGTGTTCATTAACAGGCCTTATTGCAAATTAATGTTTTAATTTCCATGTTCGACGGAAGCCAGAAGTATCTTGGAGTACAGGATGTTTGCGTGTGTGGGTCTGGGGGCTGGACGGATATGAAGGGGCAGTTAATGAATTCCATCACAGTCTTTCACATTTCCTTTCACAACCTTGTGACCTCCCAGAGTTGGTGTAGATTTTGGTTGGCTCCAGCTCAACACGTTTCAGTAGATCACATACTAAGCCAGAGACTAAATCAAAACTTTATCAACCTGTAAAAATAAGCTATCCTGAGTATTCCTGTAGCAACCAAAGTTGTTGTACAAATATAAAAAGCAACTCACTAGCTCATTATATCACCTTTCTCCATAGCTACAGGTCTTTTGCCATAGCTACAGGTCTTTCTCCATAGCTACAGGTCTTTTGCCATAGCTACAAGCTATGACATAACCGTATTGGGAAATGACTATGGGTGATTAGATGCGCGCTTTGTGTAAGAGAGTGACAACAGACACACTCCAGGGGTACTGCGTGTGTGTTAAAAACATTTAGTTCACTTAAAGGTTAGACACTTTTGCCTGAACACATTTCAAATTAAATGCTTTTACACTGTTACTAAACTTTTGCCTTGTAAAGAGAACTTTGACTTTTGATTGAGAGAATATTTTGTGAAGTTATTTTGCTATAACCCAAATAACGGTTTCCAGTACTTTTCCCATCCCTGGAAATTCCTGCACCACTGAACAATCCTGCACCACTGAACAATCAGGCTTTTTTCAGGCTTTATTTGTTTGGTGCTTTATGTTCTCTGGCTTGAAATAAGAATCATTTGTATTTCCGAGTAAAAAAAAACACGTATTTAAATTTCAGATGAGATGATGATTGCATTGGCCAGAATATTTTGTTGCTCAGCTGTGAACCCAACGAGCACGCTTAACACAGCACAGGATAGTCCTGACGAGGTTCCAGAGAGGGTGCGTGCGAGTACACTTGAGCTACTGCTCACATATATTGTTATCCTGAATGTGGCAGTCAGTGTTCCATATAAGCACGACACAATTAAATATTCTGGGTGAAGTCATTTCTGCAGATGTTATAAGACTTTAAAGAGCCTTGTCAGGTCCTTCAAAGAGGAAGACTTAAATTGTGGAGGAAATGTATGACAACACTATTGTCATTACAAAATATCTTAATATATACTATATACGTAATATATATTCATATATATACTTAATGTGTTCATGTGTATATATATATATATATATATATATATATATATATATATATATATGGTAATTGGTTATCTAATCGAATGCCTGGGTGGAGTACGTGTAATTCTCAGCAATAAACTCAAAGTCACGAGAGCTGTCATTGCAGTGATAAGGAGACACCCGCGCAAACTGCCCAAGGTAAAAATCATTCAAACCTATCGTCCGTCCACTATCGCCATCTTGGATCTGTTGCTTTTGTTTTTCTGGCTGCATTGTCCCACATTGACGTGCTGAAGCTCCGTGATGTGCTGAAGCTCTGTGACGTGCTGTGACGTGCTGAATCTCCATGACGTGCCATGACGTGCTGAAGCTTTGTGACGTGCTGAAGCTCCGTGACGTGCCGTGACGTGCTGAATCTCCGTGACGTGCTGAATCTCTGTGACGTGCTGAATCTCTGTGACGTGCCGTGACGTGCTGAAGCTCCGTGACGTGCCGTGACGTGCCGTGACGTGCTGAAGCTTCGTGACGTGCTGTGACGTGTCGATGCTCCGTGACGTGCCGTGATGTGCCGAAGCTCTGTGACGTGCTGTGACGTGCTGAAGCTCTGTGACGTGCTGAAGCTCCGTGACATGCCGTGACATGCTGAAGCTCTGTGACGTGCCATACCGCGCTGAATCTCTGTGACGTGTCGTGACGCGCTGAAGATCCGTGACGTGCTGTGACGTGCTGAAGCTCTGTGACGTGATACCAAGTGCAGGGACAAATCGCACATCGCTGCAGAACCAGTGGCTATACAGGGCAGTGTGGGGCACACTGCATCAACAGGCCCAGGAAGCGTTTCACCAGCTGCAATCCCCGAAACATTCAACTCTGCTGAGGGAGAACACTGCAGCGATCTCCGCTCCAAGTTTATTACGGATTCAGTACCTTAAAACACATTTGTGATGAAGTCTATGAACCAATGAAAAAGCATGTGAGAGCACACCCATTTTTCTGATGGGGTTCTAAATTGTAGTCTGGCATAAGTTTAATTCTGACAGACAAGAGATACAACTGGGGAATAGTATTTTAATTTTGCGTAGCGGTGGATGACATTGATAGATGAAAAGTCATTTTATCCACCCCATATTGAAAATAATGGAAAATGCTGAGCGCTCCTCCCTGGTCCCTTTGGGTTAAGCTTGACCAAATGGGACACAACTGGAGGAACGCTGTGGGGTAGGGCAGGCTGCCCTTGCCACTTGGAAACGCTGATTTTAATGATTCCTGGGCTGTGCGGTTGATGTTGGCAGCTGGGTATGATTCAAATAATCATTAACAAATACTGTACTTTGTTTTTTTTTAATATTTATACAGTATATGTACACAGTACATTTACTCAGTTATCAGACGAGTATGTTATTTTACAGTTAATGCATTGTTAAAATATCTTTGAAATAGGAACCCCTAACAAGACACCATCACTCCACAGGCGCATGGAAAGCCAATTTGCTTTAAATGAAGTATTTCACTTGTGCATTAAAAACAACTTCAACACCTCAGCTCCCTTTCTCTGAAGGAGTCCTTTCTTTGGTAACTTTTTGTATTTAATGGATTCTGGACAGTCAAATGCACACGTGTGCAGTAAAAACATATATAAGCAAAATCATACAGCTCAAACACATCACGTCGTTGTTAGTGAGTCCTCATTAAACGCTGAGAAATGAAGGTCTCCTCCTTATTAACATCCGGCATCTACGGAGCATCTACTTCACAGCTGTTTTGGTTTGGTCATTTTACAGGGCTGTTTTGGTTTGGTCATTTTAAAGGGCTGTTTTGGTTTGGTCATTTTAAAGGGCTGTTTTGGTTTGGTCATTTTACAGGGCTGTTTTGGTTTGGTCATT
>JAOYSI010040347.1:0-13709 GCA_025775065.1 Hiodon alosoides
GGTTTCCCAACAGCCCCTTCGGGGATGGTGAAAGCCCATTGGCTGGGGAAACGCTGCCTGCCATCCCCGTTACAATATGGATGATTAAAAATTACATTTTGATAGTTTTTCTGTTGTTTGGTTGCCTTAGTTTGTATGAATCAAGTTGATAATATGTTGCTAGGTTTCAGTATCTATTGTCTAGGTCCTGTTCCCATCCCACCCTACTCCCACCAAAATCCAGAGCATCACAAAATCTTCATATAAAGTTTTTATAAAATGTTTAGTTACCTTGGCAGTAGTTTCCCATTTTTATACAAGTACAGTTAAAGGCATTTCTCATGAGACTAGAAGTGACATTGTGTCTGATTTCAAGCAGTTTTTCCTCAAAGGTCGAAAATAAACGTTACTCCCACTTATATCCCAAAGCTTATATCCAGCATCTGAAAAACCTATAATTGACCAGATCCCTCCTTGTTATGGTAACTTTACATTTCTAGCCATGCCCTTCATATGTTGCTAAGAACCAAATTTCCCCAACCAGCTTTTCCCATACTTTTTCCTTAATTTTAAGTGGCATGTCAGATTTTACTATATCGGACCCAATAGTCCATCATGTACAATCGGCACTGTGTACAAACCGTTCTCCATTCATAATTTCAAATGACAAAAAAGAAGCCATCATCTGCAACTGTTCTGTCACATAGATTACCATTAGCTAGCCTGAACAGCCATGGCCAAGTCACACCGACCGCCCCTAGGCTAGTGTGGACGGTTAGCTAACCAGGTCTAACGGTGAGCGAGACACTCACATCCGTCTAATATTCAAAATGCAACAAACTGCCCATTAATAATAGTTAAGGACGAGGAAGCCGTTCATAAATGTCTGCTAAATGCATGGCTGAAAAGCTCACTGACCAATAAATATTGGAGAGGGAACACTCAGTATTTACATCTCAACTGTCACTAAGGGGAGAGGGAACACTCAGTATACACATCTCAACTGTCACTAAGAGGAGAGGGAACACTCAGTATACACATCTCAACTGTCACTAAGAGAAGAGGGAACACTCAGTATACACATCTCAACTGTCACTAAGAGAAGAGGGAACACTCAGTATACACATCCCAACTTCATGCAGAGGTCAGGTGGTCAATGGTAAAAAAAATAACATAATCATGCAGCCCAGTTTCCAGTTTGCCGACAGAACAGAAAAAAAACAAAACATTACAAAATTCCTTAACAATTTTATAGAAACTGTATGCCAAAAAAATTCCTAAATCCCAGAAGAAGAATTCAAGGAGAATCAGTAGTAATCAGCAGAATCAGTATTTTTAAAGTTATAAAGGTAATTTTACATGCATTAGCTATATCAGTATGTGAAGGTTTGTCACCTCTCTCTTGCTGACCTCCTGATGGTGTGTGCTGAAGCTGGGTCAGTACAGTATGCCCATTCTCAGCAGGTTTCAGAAGAGTGAGACACTCATTACCCATCTCAGGAGGCTGTTGAGCCTGGCTGCTGTCGCAGAACTGCTTGTTCTGCCAGCAGCCGGAGGTTTCTGAACTACATGCAAATTATGCAAAATGTGACCACATGACTGGAGCAGTTTGTCATGGAGAAAACTAGGGGAGGCTTCAAACTTAACCTAGAGACAAGTAATGTTCAATGCAGGCTGCAGTTTTCAGTATAGCTTTTATTCTTTTGAAAAGGTAATAGAGGATAAGACTAAAACAATGACACAAAAACAGCCCATTCCTTTTAGCTGAATTCTGCTTGATTGTTCATATATATTTGAGTAAAATTGAGAATATTTGTGGTTTGTTGTTGTCTGGCTGTCATTTAACATTCTGTGTGGGTTAAGGACATTCAGAAACGTGAAGTGTTTCCTGGGATGGAATTTTATATTCTGCAAAAAAATCATGTTTAAAATGTTGCATACATACCCAGTCTGATGAGACTTGCCTCATTAAGTTATTGTTTCGTGAAATTTTAAACGTTTTATGCCTGGTTGTATAATACTTTATTGAAGCCTGAAATCCAAACCTTATCTAATTAAGAATAGGAGAGATAAGGGATAATGATGGTATAAAAACATTTGTTTTGCGAAAGTAAAATGAGTGTAATACAAAAAATGAAACCGGAAATGTAATAAAAAACCTTGATATTTAAAACAATTTGTACAAGGCAGTTTCTCTGAGGGTTGTCAGTGAAATGTAAATATTACCTGGGTTATGCTTTGTGAAATAAAATAAATGCTACTGTGTAAACACCCCCAAGTTGTGTTTGCTTGGTGGGGTTCTTATTTTAAATGTTCTAGTAGTGGTAGCAGAACTTTATTGATCCCCAGGGGAAAATTGCACAGTTGCAGCAGCACAGAAAATATACACCATACAAATCTACAATATACAATATACAAAGAAATAAAAAAAATATAAAAATGTGTGTGAATGTGAATAATAAGTCTCTAGAATTCAAAGAAATGGTGCAAATTGTCAGAGGGTTATGCAGTAGTGTCACATCCAAGGGTCTCAGTACCCTCCCAACTGACTTAGGGCCATGATGTTCCACCTGTTGGGGGAAACATTGTAAAGTCTAATAATGGTTGGCAAGAAAGACCTCCAGAAGCGATCCTTCTTGCCCTCTGGCATGATTAGTCTGTTACTAAAGGTGCTCCTTTGCCTGCCCAATGTGCCATGTAGAGACTGGGAGACATTGACAGGTGACTGACAGTCACTGACTGACTGACTCCTTCACAATTTCAGTGTATTACAACAAGCTCAGGGCCTTTAACATATTGCAGAACTTGCTCGACAGAGTTTGCTAGCTACGTATGAACATATGAATGCAAAATTGGCATATGTATACTGATAACAGCTAATTTGTGAGAAAGATTAACAGCAGAACTTCAATGCAACTGCAGGAGGGTGTCTGTTTTGCACAAATCTCAGTTCATAAAGAAATAGATGGGTACACACACACACACACACAAGGCTGGAACAGTCAATGCATAGTTTACAAAAAAATAGTCATTAGAGATTAATATTGTGTTTTTAGCTCTTATATTTGGAGCTGATTAAAAAAAAAAATCTATGTAATGTTTTATCCTTTAAAGTTGGGTATCAGTGATGGGGTAAACTTGTTCTGAGACTTTACAGTCTTTATCTTTCCACACAAGATATTCATATAATGTTTAATGTGTAAAGAAATTAAACTAGGAATTTATGAAATATGTGTAAGGGAATTAATTACATATTTAGATATTTAATATTTGTCAAATTCAATTTTTTATGCTAATTAAAGATGGCATTTTTATGATAATGGCTGCTATAATATTTTAATCAGCTAAATCAATATTCTTGTGATGTTGGTGGTAGTCTGAGTGCAGGATATTTCAGGATGTTTCAACCTCACTGAGAGGTCTACGTGTTTTAGGAATGATGTATTAATGGAAGGAATGCAATATGTTAAAGGCTGGTGATGTCCAGTCCAGCTATCCTGCTTATTGTTAGCACTGATGCCACCCTAATCCCTTCAAAGGCCAATGCATGCATAGCTAACAAAATACAGGAGTTAATATGTGTCATATGCACAACATACTCCAAGTGTTCTCGGCAACTAAAGAGAAAAACTATACGAAAATGTTAAATAAAAATTTCATATGAATTAAAATTGTATTATAAAAAAGTATTTAACGCCTTTACTGTGGCACACCTTAATTACCTAAACGAGTCACACAATTAAATTAAATAGTAATACATTTTAATTGTATAGTACTTTCCAAGAAAATCATAGTAAAATAAAATGCCTTTTATTGCAGTACGGGGAGAAACACTTCATTGAGAAAAAATCATTTACAGTTTACATTGTAACAGTATTGGTCCAATTCTCATCAACTCAGTTTTTGTCATCCAAAGCTTTATATCCTTGAGATAAGCCTCAAGACCATTCATCAGATGCACCTCTATAAATGTGCAGTAATTGTGGTTACCATGAGTTCAGAATAAAAACATCCAACTGTGAGGTCAATCAAGCAGTGAACATCAAACAATGATTAAACAATGAACCAAGGAATATTCTTTATAAATCATATAAAGTAAAAAAAAAAAAAGAACAGAAAAAATTGTATCAAGATGAGGAAGGTGGGTCTGGCTACAAAGACACTGCCTACATACAGCTGTGCAGCCCTGCTTACAAGAAGAACCCCCATAGCAACTTTGAAGAGCATGAGGCCATGAGGACAACAGACGAAAAAAGAGATGGGGTAATGACATTGACTCTTTGACTTTAGCACTGCCGTACAGGCTAACATTGTGCAGTGCTTGTGATATTGGTGACTGTCACTAAAATAATTGACTACATGGCACCCCTCAGTATATCAAGTGGGTGCAGCTGTGCTCTTACCTAGTCTAACATTCCAATCTCCTGTGGTCCTTTTTGAAGTGCATTATTCTGGTTACATTTGAAATGTATGACTTGTTATTACTTAGTGAATACACATAGCATATACTTTGCTTTACAAACATTTTCTTCCACAATAGGGCATCAATATTTCTGTTTTTTTCTCCATCTTCAAAATAAAATTTTCCTGCCATTCCTTTCCTGGGATTTTCTGTCTGTAAATGAGCTAGAGGGGTATTATCAGTGTAGAAGCAAGCTAATCATGACAGTGCTTGCTCAATTATTGCAGCCTGCATGAGTTGTTCTGGCATTCGCAGCTGTGGCCTGTCTGTCTCTGTAGAGAGGATAGTGAGACAGATAGTGGCATGAGAGTTACAGCTTGTTACACTTTGGTCCGAGCCATTGGCGTAAACTGCTGCGAATTCCATCGCATGTCTCCGAATGTAACTGATGTTCTTCAAACAGTACTCCAGGACAAATTTGGATCAGTCTAAAGGCATGTACAGTCTGCTAGTCAACTGGCTCTTTTTGCCCTTCAAAAATGGCCTATCACAAATGGCTGTAGACAGGGGAAGTGGGCTGTTATCCACCGACCAGATATATAGATATCTAGCAATAACTCTTTCGCGGGACAATATTTTACAGGCAACTTCAAAATTGTTGAAAAAAGTAATAATAAACAATAAATAAATAAATAAACAAAAAGCAAAAAACTGAAACAGATGTGTAGTCCCTAAATACCCATTTGACCTCATATATTGAAAACTGGTGCCAGAAACATTAATTATTTTAAGTAAAAAAATATTAAAATTTTACACAATTTTTTTTTGTTACATCACTGTTATTTGTCACAGATTGCCTGCGTGACACTGCTGGGTGTTCAATGACCTATCCCCCTGCATGGATGACCTACCGTCACAGGGTCTTCTCTCCCCCTCCATGTGGCAATCCTGGATGGCTCCTGGCTGCATCAGATCTGTGGAAACAACAGACAACACGGACTACAGTGCCTGCTCCCGTAAGGTCAACACGACACACATGACATGATCTCTCAGCAGGGCCCTTTTGGGCTCTCCAGCCTTTAGACAGAGTAGCATCTTCTGCTGACCTCTTGGGCAAAGTGCCGGCGGCGGCCTCAGCTCAGGACTCTCTGGGATGAGTGCCAGCAGCTCCGGACCCTTTGGGGGCAGATCGTCTTCTTGTCAGCCAGGTGAGAGCGTTGGCTGCTCCTCTTTGAACCCTTCGGCGTGGATGCTGGGAGACAGCGGCCTCTCTGGCGAAGGATGGCTGGTGCAATGGCAGTGGAGATCCCTGAGGCACGGGTGATGCTGCCCCCATGGGATGAGTCAGGAGGCTGCGTAGCTTGTAAATATCATTGGTCCTTTGAAGAGCAAAAATGTATATCGTCGTTTGCTATACTCACTATCGAGTTTCAAACTGCCTCTGGAAGCAGCGTCAGGACAAGAACTGTTCAACTGAAGCTTCATGAAAGGGGTTCCATGGCTGAGGAGCCACACAATGATCACCATGCACAATGCCAAGCGTCGACTGGAGTGGTCTAAAGCTCGCTATTTGTATATTGGAATTGTAGAAATACATTCTTGGGAATGAATGAATCTGGGTTTGGCGGATTCCAGGAGAACACTCCCTCCTCGAATGCATAGTGCCAAATGTAAAGTTTGATGGTGGAGGAATATTGGTTTGGGGAAGTCCCTTTACTATTTCAGCATGACAATGCCCTTTGGCACAAAGTGAGGACAATGCAGATATAGTTTGTCGAGACCAGTATGGGAGAAATAAGCCTGACCTTCACAGAGCCTCAATTCCTTCGTAGTATGTAACATACCCTCAGGTAACATACCCTTTCAAGTCATCCAAGAAAAATTTCTCTCCCCTTCGGGTCACGGATCTTGCCACGAATGATCCAAAATAGTCCACAAATTGGATATCTGTCTGTTGAACCTTTTCCTTTACAGACATTGGCGTTTTTGTATAATTTTTATTAGTTATATGCTTCTATTTCTGGAAAACTTCTGCCCACTATCTTGGTTTTGAGGCAGCTTAAAATATGATCCCCTCTCGTTTTTCTGCCACTTCGTTTTTGAGATTTACGACACTGAAGGAAGGCTACCCATCTTTCACTGGGTGGATGTCCTTTAAAAGCTATTTGCTTAGCTCAACTTTGATGGAATCACGCATATTAGGTACCCCTTTTCAAGACTGACAGCCATTTGCACATATGAGAGGCCAGTTATAAGTAATATGATTGGTACTGGGATTTAGGGTTGTGCCAATATTTGATATTATTGTAAACATATCTTGTTAGGACATTATAGTGCATTATAGTTAAGACATATATAGGTTTAGAACAAGACCACTGTTACTTTCATTTCAGTTCCGTGTTATTTTTTCCCCAACCCATTTTGTCCATTGTCACATTAGCTACCATGCCACAGTTAGTTAGTTAGTACTGTTAAGTGAAGTAAACCCATTATACTAAGAAATCACATTAAGGTCAGCTATAAAAGGGCAGCTAAATTTCATCCGGCTTCATGGAGATAAATGCAAGCAGTTAGTGGCTCATAGCCGGGACACACCCAGGTCAGTCCTGAGGGAGAGTCAAACTGTGGGGCCCCACCCACAACCAAGACCTCATTTGTGCACCTGAGTGTGGTTTGATTAGACTTTAAAAGAGTGCCAGAATAGCTGGAAAAGGAAAAGGTTTGACACTGAATAGTGGGTTTAATGTGCGTTCAGAGGTCTGTGTTTTATTGCTTTATTATTTAGTTTTAAATTGTAAAAATTTTTAAGATAATTTTAAACCCGAGGCAATAATATCGAGCCAGTAGGAGAAAGAGTACCCCAAATTGCACTGCACACCACTATATGAGATATAACTGAACATTAAGTCTGTGTTTGATAGCTAACATTAAATAGATTGCAACGATTGGTTATCGAATGATTGCTTATGATTGTTGTTTTAAATGAACCACTATTCTTCAAGAGGCAGATTTTAATACTGATTTATATTATTTTAACATTAATTTAGGCAAGAGACACTATGCCAGTTATTTCCTATCTTCTTTCTCTAGTTATGTCCAATACAGTGCTTGCTTAGACATAATGGTTTAACATTTTTATTCTTTATTGCTTTATTACAAAAAAGTTATTATTATTATTTTTTAAATTACTATTTTTGATCATATATAGACTGTTAAACAGAATGCTTCACTTCGAAATAAAATATGGACATTATTAGTGTGCCTTACATTCTCATATCTATACATAACGTTAGAACGTTAGAAAATGGCAACATTATACATTTTTTTTAAATATTATCGTCACTGTAAACAAAATAACAGGATAGGCACAATCCTATTTGGGTTGTGGGGATTACACTTTTAGGGATTACTGATCTCCTCTAAAAAAGCAATATTCCGTTGCTTCACTGACCTGCTCAGTACTTTCTCACTAGCTTTGTAAAGCCAGCTACTAAACAATTTAAAAATAAATAAAATTTGGAACAATTGAACATAAAAACCAACTCTTAAATGTCTGAAAGAATACCTATCGTTATCCACAACGATGTAGTCGTTCGGAAAATGTAAAAACATTTTTTTAACTTTTGACATGAAAAATGTCAAAAAATGAAAAACTCAATGAGAGGACAGTGGTGTGGTTTTAATATACCTATTCATATATTTAATATACATTCATGCAGTCCATTGTTAATCAAAATATTTATTTGTACTTATGTTTTCATTAAATACAGTCAATGTGCTTTTCATTATGTCACTGTTCAAGTTTTACAGTTCAGCGTACAATGTTGGCTTACACACTAGTAAAAGGAGTGGTGACCAAACAGATTCCTCATAATTAACAAATGATCAATATTTACAGCCATAAACAAGACAGCTATTATAAGGATTCTTATATACATTACAAGGCGAGTTTGACAGAACATTTCCAAATATGTGGTAAAAATCCACTTACAACCATAGAAACATTATATTCAACCTAAGTACAAAAGCTCTTTTGTGTAATTTGTTCTTGAGCAAAAAAAAAAAAAAAGGAAAGTATTTGGGAAATATTTTTACAAATTTGGCCCACTGTAAGGAAAAAAAAAAAAAAGAACGCAGCAGAAAATGGGTATTCAGTTTTGAATTGCCATTGTACTCATTCAGTCCTACTCATTTATTAAAAAATACATTTTGTTTTGAAATATGTACATATATGGAGTGGGTCCGAGCTGCCTATACAAATAGTTGCTAATATAAATAGGAAAAGTAAGTGCTTTAAAAAATATCACCATGGCACCTGACACTTTCAGGATTGGTGTGCAGTAATAAATTGCTCTATACAGTTTTTATTTAATTTTTTTGCATAGTGTATTATAGAAAGTAAAGCAATCACTGAAAATATACTGTAAATTAAATGGCAAGTTGTAGAGAAAAGCATATGATACTTATAATACTGAAATAAAGTTAAGGAAATACAAAAGAAAATATTTTTGTTAAAGCTAGAGAGATTTGGCTTGGAGGATAAAGACTTCATTCTATTCACATCTAATGTCTACTGACCAGGGTGCAGTGGTATTGCATCTAACCACATTGACTTTCATCAAGCAATATTTCAGAACAGACTCTTACCACTGACGTACAGGTTCTCCCTTCAGTCAAACAGTTGTGGGGAGTTATTATACATAAAGAACGCAACATAAATATAAAACTTTGCCCTATTAGTGCTTGAAGCTGAAGTGAACTCCATTGTTATCATAAGCTCCTCTACCAGAACTTCACAAGAAAACTGGATTAAATTATAAACGCCTGCCGTAGTGATGTTTTATATTGTGTCATTCCAATGAGCCTCTGGAGCTATTTGCTGAAGCTCGTGGTTGGAACTTTGATTTAGACACTTTCCACAAATTTGCCATTGCACACATCCCAAACTATGCAAAACTCTCCCTGACTCAGATGTACTAATGTATGTTTGTTTAACAAACTTGACATAATGCAACTTAGACAAAATCTAAATTTTTGTAATCCGCTAATCACACTTTACCTAAATTATACTTAATATAGTATAATTCTTCTTTGTAAGTACCTTTCTTCTACTCATAAAGAAAAACTTTTGTGAAGTGTGATTAAGGGAGTCAGCAACTTAGTCACCACTCAGGAATTTTTTTGTTTTTTTTTGTCATTTAAAACTTGATTAAAAAAATAAATAAAAAATTGCCAAGGTAAAAAGCATTTAGTGAAGTCAAAAATAGTAATACATTGTGGTATTGGACATATAAGCAATTTGTAGATTTGCCTGTGTGCATTTTTGTCTTTATAGTGTATGTGCACTCTGCACCCACGCCACTGTGTTACACCTTTTGTCTTTTTGAAAATATACTGCTCTTTTTGATTGACAGGCCAGCCTCAACAAGCACTGTCATGCACTGTAGCCAGTGGCACTACTCTGCACCGTAACTGCTAGACATACATGTAAAACAGTGTTTTAAATGATCATGCCTGAAATCAATTTGTCTAAACCTTTAAAATGTATAGATTTTTTTCTTTTATTTTTCGAGAACTGAAATAAATAAAAATCTGTAATAACTGTTTGAACCGATACATTAAAAAAAAAAGTACATATACAACACATGACTTTGTCACTGCCCATGTTTGTCCCACATAGTTCCTTCAGATTAACGTCATTTTACAGGTTGTTTTTCTAAGTGATATTTGTATTGTACATGCTTTACACATAACATTTTATGTGAGAGAATAAAGAACTAGTTTTACATTCCCTTGGTCTTCTCCAGCCAGTACATATTTTTTCCTTTTTAATTAACTGTTTGAATGGTCAGTTATTACCTTTGACTGAATTTTTCTTTATTTTTGTATCTTCTGTATATCTGTAATTCTTCTTTACTTTCTAGTGATTAAGTCACACACTAAAAAGAGGAATAAAGGACATATTCATATGTCGCTAACATTAGGATTTCATAAACATGGCAACATGCTCGTCATAAATGGTTATGAACATTCATACCCACTCATGTCAAATAAAAACAAAGCATCACCTTAATATGACCATACTGTCATAATGCAGTATGTCACTAGTTAGAGGCACAGTAAAAAAACACATTTGCAATCACATCTGTGTTAACTGCATACACCACACACACACACACACACAAAACACTCGCTAACCTTCATATCCGTCACTTAATTTGAATTACCATTCAAAAACCCCTTTTCATCTCAGGGTACCATACACACTAACACACACACTATCTTTCTCTTTCACACACACACACACACACACACACACACACACACACATTCTTGACACAGTTCCATCGTAAGCTTTAGGGTGTCAGCCGGAGGATCAGTCAATGTTCTTTCCACATTTTAAAATATCAATAATAATCTCAGGAGCCTAGGTGCTCATGAGATCCAGGTAAGAGTTTGTTACCTGAAAACCATATCTATTGTTTTATTCAGGGTTGAGCATATTACAGAGCCATCTCCTGTTGAGCTGTAAATGAAATACCTCTCCTTTGACTTAGTTTGGGTCCTCTGACCTATTTCTAGAGGGGCTGGACTGTCAGACAGGCACATAACCTTTTATGACAGGTGCTACGTCATATCATGACGCTTCTGTGCCTTGAACCACATTTAAGTAATTGTATAATACTAACTGAAATACCCTCTGAACTGAACTATTGCCTCAGACCAAATCATGGAATGCAAAAAAAATGTTATATTTCAGTGTTTAAAAGTATATAACTGGTTATTCAAAAATGGTCCTTGTATCAATATTTAGGTCTGAGAGTCCCAGCTCAGATATATGTGGGAAAGGCAAAATTATAGGGCATGGGGCACTGTGTGTCAAATCGTGGGAAACCTCTGGAGTCTCACTGAGTGGCCTGTTGCATCTTTCTAAATATCAGTGCCCACTGAACAGGAAGGTGTATTTCTTCAGTGGCAGGGGTCAAAAGGGTAGATGGGGACCCCGCCATGCAGCTCGACCTCGGACTCTTTCCAAGCGATGACGTTGCCGCTCATGTGATTTCTGCAACTTGCTAGGTTGTAGATTTGGTGAGAGGGAAGCACACGGGACCACAGTTGGACATCGGACATCTCTCCCACAAAGGCTTGCGTGGCATCAAAGCGCCCTCCCAGAGTGTCCTATGCACAGAAAAATCATAGAGCTAACTTGTGTTGTATAAGAGGGAGGGAGAAAAATACGGCGGTGGGATTGCAAAGAGAAAGTAAAGGGAGTGTTTTATTATAGTACTATTGCTTCATGTATTTCAGAATCCAAGGTTGGAAAGTAGCCAGAGTTATTTGATATGAAAATGTAAAGATACTGGTTGGTAAAGTTGAAAAAATGCAGTGTGTTCCCAAGCTTTCCCCAGAGAGAAACATACACCAAACAATATTAGAAAACAGGTTCAATCCACACGTACCCTAAAACACACACACACACAGAAAACAGCAATGTAATAGTGGCATGAATAATTTAAAAGCACTGAAATGATAAAAATGGAATTACCTGTTCCTGCCCCAGTATGAAGACCCCACCTGGTTGGATGGGGTGCCAGGATGAGAGGTGCTCCCCCGATCCACTGTGAACCCCATCCAGGTAGGCCTCCCACAGTCCGTCCTGCGCTGACCATGTCACACACACATGATGCCACTTCCCTCCACTCAGGGTGAACGGCAACGTCACACCCTGGTGAACAGAGTACAATATTTTACAGCCAGGCTCTGCACTCACAGACTGGGAAACAGAATTAGGGATATGAGTGGGGATATTACAACATCTTTAACCTAGGATCAGGGGAGAGCACATTACAGCCAGTCTTTGTATCCCCAGAATGGAAAAATGCCCAAAACCCAATTTCAGAGGCAAGAGATAGCGTAAAACTGGTCAACTGACAGTTGACTTCACATGTATGACCTTACTGTATTTTTGTTCTAAGACATTGTCCACATGACGCTGTGAGGTAAGCAGCTTGTGCCTTCCTTTGCGGCCTTATGTTATTAAGAGGGATGACAGAGAGGAAGAGCTATGCATTCAGGGCGAGACGAGGTGAGCCAGAAGCTAACCATTGGGCTGGCCAATGTGTAAAACGGGGCAATTCCAGACTCTGATTACATTTGGAAAATGAAGCATGTCACAGTGAGACTTCCAGCACTGATTTTAAAAAGTAGTGCTAAGAAATATCCCAACTTGCTAAAGGCTAGATAATGACAAGAAGGCCATGTTACTTCTGTTTTCTGGAAAATTGTGAATTGTGTGGCCATATCATTAGTTGACTAAATCCACCAGAATATTACTGAAAGCTCTTTATTTACTGAGGAGAAATTTACTGAGAAAAAAGTTTTTTATTTGTTTTAGCACTAGATGGATTTTCTCAATTTAAAAAATAATAATTATAGCAAATAATAAAATAGCTTAGCCAATGGGGGTTTGTGCTAAATATTTTGAAGTAGAAAAAAAGATAATTATGTGCCATACTCTTGTATGAACGCTTGCTCACTTTAGACCTTGCAGACAACTATTCAACTTTAAAACATACTGGTAAATGTACCCTGACCTTGAACTTCACATGTTTGACCTACTTGAGGCACCATGGACTTAAGAGGATTAAACACCTTGTGTTTGTTTAATGCCATCAACTTGCTTACAACATTTTTGCCATGCAACAAATGTACAGAACTGGTAAATATATTGTCCCTGTAATCAGTAGATAGCAGATTAATGCCCCACAAGGGGCATTCCCCTTAGAAAGCGAATTTATCCAAATTTAATCCAGCTGTATAAAAAGATTTAAAACTGAGTAACAGATCAGGGCATCTGATCAACCAATAAAATACGACACAATATGCGCCTAGTTTAAAGTGTTAGACCACTGTATCAGACTTTGTGAAACTAAACTTTAACATTAAATCAAGCATTGACATAAAATGTAACATGCAAAACATTATATTAAGTAAAATAATACAATCTGAAGGTTGTATTATTTTATATCCATGGTGTGTTTAACAATATACATATATACTGGAATATACACATTGAAAAAGCTTGTTTTTTCTCTGTTTGTACAATTATGCTTTTTTTGCAACATGTGAATGGGAAGGTAATGCCATGGATACCCTATTTATATTACCAAAACACACATTCAGCATCTGCAGTATTGGGGAAAAATATGAATACAGCATCTGCAGTGTAGTGAAAAACATGCATACAGCAACTGCAGTGTAGTGAAAAACATGCATACAGCAACTGCAGTGTAGTGAAAAACATGCATACAGCATCTGCAGTGTAGTG
>JAOYSI010040347.1:13809-28333 GCA_025775065.1 Hiodon alosoides
ACAGCAACTGCAGTGTAGTGAAAAACATGCATACAGCATCTGCAGTGTAGTGAAAAACATGCATACAGCATCTGCAGGGTAGTGAAAAACATGCATACAGCAACTGCAGTTTAGTGAAAAATACTGTTAGATTAGGGGTGCCAATTGATTTTAGTTGTACTTATTGGATCTAATATAATTTTGGTCCACTGAATTGTTCATAAAATGATGGCAGTTACTTATATGAGGTACATACGTACACTTAACTTATATAAAAAAATATGAATATAAAATACAAAAATATTTCTTTACCTTGTCATTAACTAGTAGCTCCATGGGATTGTTGCCCCACTCTATCAGCACCAATTCATTTGCCTGCCCTGGTGCAGAGTAGGAGAATGGCGTCCCCAGACCAGGCCCAGCACCTCCTTTCAGCCACAAGCAAAGCGTGAGGGCAAATATTTCGTTGTGGAGGGTGCGCTTGACTCGCCCATACATGTAATTGGTGCGCATGGGGAAGCCTATCTGGAAGGCACCTGGACTCTTTGGCTTCCTGCGGGAACCTGGAGACAAGGAGGACCAAATCAGGATTAGTTCTGTGGGTACCCCAGTATACAGTTACAGAGTCTTTCTAATAGAGATGATTCATATATTTTTTTTTAAACAGCATCATGCACAGTTGATTTATAAAATTAAAATACTTCTGCTGTTGTGTTGTTGTTGAGAACAGTGTATTACCTGTGTCTAAGTTTTTATTATGGAGGTGACTCAGCACAGCATCCAACTTGTTGTTCTGTGGTCCATGGGAAACAGCTCTCTGTCTGTGTCTCTGAAAGGGAAACTCGGGGAGATGGCTATGGCTATCTTTTTCACTGGAATGTTGGCCATTTTCATGGTGATCGTTGCTGTGATGAAGGCCATCATCATTGTGACGACTCTCTTCAGGGTAATGGTGTTGATGGTTGTCATGATTGTGACCGTAGTGGTCATTATTGTGACCGTAATCAACATGATCGCTATGATGTCCGTAGTGGCTGTAGTAGTCCCTACTGCCATGGGAGGGAGGGCGATGACGCAACTGGTTTTCCAGGGTGTTTATTCTGCGTTGTAGGAGGTCTCTCAGGGAGTTTGAGTAGGAGCTTGTGGTGTTCCTTGATTGCTTTAAGGAAAATAACAGACGAGAGAAAAAGGGCACTCAGTAGGGAAGGCGTGTCAGGCCACATGCAATTTGGATCGAGTCAATGTTCGTGGCATGTAAACCTTGCTAGTTTGTGTGTGTACGGGCATAACCGTGATTCAATGACTTGGAGAGGGTCGTTTACTGGTGTAAGAGGGTGTATATGCAGCTTCCCCTCACTGTGCCCACTTTCAACCCAGAATGTCCCACTAGGAAATAGGGGCACGCATGGCAGCAAAAGGTAGAGAAAATGTTAATTTGATGCTAGTTTACAGCATTAGAATATAATAATAATTATAATAATTTTTATTAGAATTATTATTATTATTATTATTATACAACATTATTTAAATTCAAAAACTTAATCTGGCAAGAGAAAATTACCTACTTTCCATAGATAATCACTATTCTAAAATTTTTTATTGGGCCCATTGTGGCATATTCTCTCTAGCATAGTAAAAATATTTGTTCTGGGTCCTGTTTATTGTCTTAATTTCAACCCTCATAATGTGGATGCTTAAAGTACAGTTTATTTTTTGTAGTAAGTCAGTGATTTACAAATTACTGGATGCTGACAGGAAAAATTTGTAGAGGGATATTTTCTGTTGTACCTTCAAGTGAAATGGTAAGCAAATGTAATTGCTTTGTAAATAATTTCTGCTAAGCAACTGAATAATGTTGCATTAAAAAGCAGAATTTAGTTTTTGTAGATGACACTGTTAGATCATTGTTTAAGTCACCCCCACAGCCTCTACAGACCTCCTCTCTCATCCCTCTAAGTATCTCTCAGCAAATCTGGCTTTACCCAGTCTGGCTGTATAACCTATTTAATGGTTTGTCAGCAGAGATTATGCTAATTAACAATGATCTTGAAAAGCATCCTGCACTGCCATCTGCTAATGGTTTGGACAGCCAGAGAAGGAGAAATGGATGCTAAATATTATCGATAAAAATGACTGAACTCAAAGCAATTGTACCACATCTGTAGACACGGTATGAAAGAGTTTCCTTTCCTCAAAAGACTATAAAGAAACACGATTTTTTATGGTGTGTAATTTCTTATCTTGTTTCGCCATCGTTCGGGTGCTACCAGTATTTAAGAATTATTACTAAAAGCAACAGAAATAATAATATACTGTATACATTTCACTTCCATATTTTGATACTTATTTCAGATTTCAAAGGCAGTTTATAACGATCTGCGTCACAAGTGAGAGATAAAAAAAAAATTACTGGCACCCTTGTTAATGAGGAAGAGTGGCTGCTTTAATTCAATCTACTACTTTATAGGTGTGGGACTCTACAGCTCCCTCCTGCTCTGCCACTCACACCCATATGTCTCAACACACATTGAAATACCTGAAGGTTCTCCAGGCGCTCCTTCAGTGCCTGCAGGATTCTCCTCGTGTGTTCTGGGGAAGAAGCCATGCTATGCTTGTCTCCTTCTGGGGCCTTCCCTCTGGTATGTGGGTCTGAGTGCTGGCCGGTTGGCGGGTAATGATGATCCATGCGATGGTTATGGTCGGAATAGGGGTGCTGTGGGTGGTGTGCAGTGTGGTCATCATGCCCTCTCATCCCCCTTCTGAAGCCCTCACAGTGGGCAAGCTTGGCGGTGAGCTCCCTTATGGTTTCTCGCTGGTTCAGTATGGTCTCCTTTTGCCGCACTAAGGTCTCACGGAGATGTAGGATGGTTGACTTTGCTTCGTCCGTCATGCCCCTCCAGCTGTGCCTATTGGGGCTTCTACTGTTGGGCCCATAATGACTGTTCCCATGAGCTCCACCGGAGGAAAAGCAGCTGGGATCTGCATCAGCAGGGATAGGGGTGCATACCAATTTGGGATGCAGACCATAGTCGTATTCTAGTCCTGACAAACCGCTAGTAGTTGGGAAAGTTAGTGAAGATAAGAGCAAAGGAAATATTAAAGGGAGGACAAACCCTTGTAAGATGCTTTTGCTTCTTGATTTCATAAATCCTACTGATGGGTGCATTGAATAAGTAAATAAAAATACTTAATGGTGGCTTTTCATTAAAGAAGATCACTTTATTGCTCGGAGTTCAATGAGAAAAAATTGTACAAATATTTATAAATAAAACAAACCCCTTATCTTTGTAGTTAAAAAAAAAAATCATTTGTTACTTTAGTACCATAAATATTCCAATGAGTTCAAGCTTTTCTAGACCTGCTTGGGTATTTCAGTTTCTTCTGTATAAATCAGAGCTGAGTGTTAACAAATCCAAGCAGATACTTCTTCAGGACTTCTTAGCTTTAGGGTCATTCACTATTTTCCTCTCCTAATATGGCTGTCTTGAACCTGGGTCTCCTATTGATCTTTTGGCATTGTAGATCTCATGTATTTTGGCAACTCGTGTATGTCTTATTACTGTATTCCTCCTTCCTGTGAGAAACTGCTGGAGCATCTGAAAAAAAATAGAGTTAATTTGTACTTTCTGAGCAAAATGTTGGGCTTGATGCTTTTTTATTTCTGAAAGAGTAAGGTATATATGGCACACATACATGATTCACAGAAGCTGAGAGATGAACAGTAGTAAACAGTTTTTCATTATTCAGTTTAGTTATTAAAACTTTCATGAAAAATGATTCAGTAGAGCTCTGTTAGTTTTGGTAGCAGTTTGGTAAAAAAGATAGAAAGAAGATGATTACAAACCCCAAGGGAGATTTGTTTAGATTACATTGTGCAGAGATGAAAACAATGAATGACTGCTCTAAACAATAAGTAAATATATATAATTAATGTTAAAAGTGATAAATACCAATGATTATTTTATTTTATTTATCAAGGGGTTTTCAAATGTTCACCGTAGACATTTTTATTTATTGTATGGTTGACGTTTGTTTATGCAGTCTTTTACACTAAGTGTTCAGGAAAGGGACATCTTATATATACTCAACATAATATTTACCAAAGTAAAAAATGTCTCGTAGTATTATTTCTTTTATTACCTAAAAATTAAATAACTTTTTACATCCTTAAATGAAGTCAAGGCGCTGCAGATTAAAGGAAAGAAGTATGCTACTCTCTGTAGATTTGAAGATGAGCCAAATTATAAAGGCAAAGTTTATTGGAGCAGAAAAATTAGCTCCTATTGGAACTGTTAGACTACCTCAGTGCTAAGGTATGAAGGCTGGAATAAAGTTTATGATAGATTACCATACGTCTGTATGTCAAGCATCGATCCTGCAGTAGGGGAAAGTCAAGTAAACTCAATTTCAGAAACTGATCAATAATGGTACTGCAGTTTTGGTATTGATTAAAATTACATTGCATGAAAGGTAGCGATGTGTTGTCAGTGCTATTTTCAGTAATGTCTTGGCCACTTACTGCTTCTAACGTACCTTTCCCAATAACTAATTTCTATTAATTTACTCCTGCAAAGGGAAATGGGAATGTCATGTTTCAGCGAGCAAAATCATGGCAAAATCACAGAGAGTGATTGTAACAGAACAGTGGTTCCGCTTCTGGAATAGGCTGTCCTCAGTCCAAGGTTGCATATTAATTGGCTTTTCAGATTAATTAGTGAGTGGATTGGCTCAGACACAAATTTTATTTTGTGGTTACATGTGTCAACATTCTGACCGTCTAACTTCCTGCACATTTACGAAAACATTAACACAAAACATGTGTATGATTAGGGGGATATGGGGATCTCTTGCCTCATATCTCTTGTTATCACCTGGTGATGTGCAAGCGTAGCTAAACATGTTGAAAACTGTTAAGGAACCATTTATCAATACACACTGTTTAGTGAATTTTGTTACAGAAAATATTATAGCTTTTCTAATCTAATTGACAACAGTCAAACTCAGGCACTTAACCTTACAGTAAAGTGTTTATATACTTTTTCATTGTTTATATATTTTGATAATCATGTGCAGGAGAAGTCCTTGTTAAAAAGTGACCAAATGAGGACGATGAAGTTGGAGTAGTTGGATGCCCTGATGTAACCCCTTCTCAGGATGGTTTCTGCTGCCTCAGGAGGTCTGTGGCATTATGGAATTACCACAAAAAGGCCCTTTCCACTGAGACTGTATGGCTTAAACTTTAAAATATGCAGTTTGACAGCTGTTGCACTTTGCTCCGTATCACAGTACCATATTATGAACACAGGTAACTCTCTCCTCCTGCAACTAATCCTCCAGAAAAAACACTCCTTTAGCATCTCTAGCAAGATCAAATTCAGGAGCAAAAATTTCCAAAGTACTCTTAGGAGTTGTCTAATACTTCCTTAAAATACTGTCAAAAGCTTTCTAATCCATTTAATTTCTTAACATTTTACACTCTTTTAAAAACACTTTTTCTACTTCATTTTCCATTTTAAAATAATCTGAATGCAAGAAAATAAACGCCTGATTGCACTCAGTTAGTGCTTCACCACCTATGTACCGTCTGCCTTTGTGTGAATCCCCACTGGATCAAAGGCAGGGCTTTGCTTCTATTTGGCACAGGATTTTCTCTTTCATGTAGACACATTTAATATTGATGGCACACCACAGCTAATTATGGATTAGCATCTACATCAAACATAAAAAAAGGCCTGCACTGGATTATAAATGGTTCTGTATGCCTGGCTTATCTTTTAAACATATGTAAATACATAAACGCAAGTGTCTCATTATTCCTTAATAAATTCCACTCAATCAACTTCATATTAAAAATTGTATGACAAACGTAATATGAAATATTTACTAGTTATACGGCAGAGGACAAAAAATAACAGGAATGGCTCCGTTGTCCTAATACAGTACTATACTCAATACTAAATTCCCTTTACTAACATCAACAGTATCCCAAAACTAACTGGTACTCATCATGGAAAAACATGCAAATGTCTCAATTGTGAGGATTTAAAAATCATATTTTCCACATGCCAACAAATTTTCCAAGGTGCTGCTGATCACTGAATGAGAAGAAATTGTACACTATGATGGCTATATTCCAATACAGATACATTCCCTTAACACCATATACCTTTTCGGATTAATGCACCGTTTACAGTTAGTCCTGCTTTTGCTTTTAGATTAATCAATTTAGAATTTATTTTAAATAAATAAATAAATAAATAAAACATAAGTGTAATTTGATGCCCCTCTCGGCCTGGCACCCTTGGATGTTTCCTAGTTTGTCTAAATGATCCGACCAGCCCTGTGTTTTTGTAAAGCTGTTTTACACTGTGTTTGCACTGTGTGCTTAGCTGGCTATTTCTTCATGAGAACAATTGGCCTAAGCATAAATGAGAAATAAACTTACAAATATATGCATAGCAAAAAAATCTTGTAGAAGAAAGTTTCAAATTTCCATTTAAAAACGATTTGTATGAGCTTGTCTGGCAAAACACAAAATGTATTTCTTTCTTGGACATTTCTATCATTATAAGAAAGTATCTATCATATCTATTAAAACGAATTGCTGCTAACATTTATAAGTGCTATATTTTATTATAAGTATATATTTACTATAGTATTCATAGAAAAATACATAACTTCAACAAAAACAGACAAAGGTGCCAATTATACTAAGTATAGACATACACGTTACATTAGTATGACAAAGTATGTGAAAAACTAATAAAAAAGACTATTTAATGATTGAAGAAATATCTCTCAAAGCTATGAATGGCTTATCTGGAATTGAATTTAGCAAAGAAAAATGACTTACATAAAATCAAATCTAATTTTATATAAAAAATATAAATGTTCAGGATCAGCTCGCAAGAAGTCATATCATATTACAATGATTATTTTCGGGTAAGCTTTGTTTCCTTACCTGTTTTGAAGTCAGTTAGAAGCCTGTTAGTCCATCTCAAACACTGATCAGATTGAAAGAGATTTGTACCAGATTGTACCAGAGATAAATTTAACTCTCTCTCTCTTTCTTTCTCTCTCTCTCTCTCTCTCTCTCTCTCTCTCTCTCTCTCTCTCTCTCTCTCTCTCTCTCTCTCTCTCTCACACACACACTCTCACTCTCTCACTAAATTAGACACTCTTTCAATCTTTTTCCGTCCACATATGCCTGTTTTTGTGTCAACCATTCTACAAAAGGGTTTTTAAATATAGCACAACAACATTTCTGTATCAGGAAGTGCGAGGGGTTTGGGTATACAATAGAATTACTGTAATAAATATTTCAGAGCAAAGATAAAGCACATACATTCACGCATGCCCACTCAATATCAGTCAAACTGATTTTTGGAATATAACACATGAAAAAAAACACAATATAAAAATGAAATGGTTTACATATAACCATATTAATTGCATGAGGGATTTTCCTCATTCAACCTTAAAACAAATGTTAATCTTCATGGCAAATAATTTAATTAGAGTGTGACTTTTTTAATAGGATGACCTCATAGCTGATTGACTCTGCTTCAGCATGCTGTCTCTGAAGACCTCCATGTGACAGACCTTTTCTTTTACAGCCATCAACACCTTTCTAGTCACCAGGGAGTTCAACAATTTAGTGCTCATACAGGCTCTGCACTAGGTTATGTTTTTGGTCACTGTGGCACGCAGCCTTGACATCCCCCCTCAGGTAGCTCTGAGGACACGCCCAGTCCGGCACAGACGGACAGGCAGCATGTGGAGCCAAACCCACACTAAACCTGTATGTGGTAATGAGACCACACTTCCGTTTAGAGAATAAAGACTTTAAAAGTTCACCGGCAGAGCTGGCTAAGGTTGTTGTAGGTTTGCACTAAAAAGTCTGTTTTTGGTGGCTGTGCATTGGTTGCGTTATTATTTGTGTTTAAAAACTGAAAAGCTTATTTTTTTTACCTTTCACTTTCTTTAAAAAAAAAATGTCTTAGATTGTTTTGTTTCTGGCGTTTTGCTTTATTCATTGTCTTTTTTCTTTTTACTTTATGGTTGATGAAAATCATCCTGAAGAATAGCCCTAAAACAGTCCCTTGCCTCCTTTTCTCTGACCTTTCCTGGCAAAGTTTTAATAAATCATGAACCTAAACAAAGAACAACTTGTGTTCAAAACCAACAAATCTGAGTTGTTTTAACAAGCTAGTTATCTTACTAGCTTTGTACATGGAAGAACTGTGCCTATCAACCTTAAAACTTGATTTAAAGCAATTACATGTTGTGTATGCAGGTTCTATGTAAATATAGAAAAAAAGATCTTGATGCTCCTTGACTGAAGTGCAACTTTAATTCACAGAAACTTGTTTAAATCTATTAATTCAAGGTAAGCCATGTCACCTATGTTTTCAGACCCACCATAATGGTGGTTGTAGAAGTGGGGCTTTCCTTTATCCTCCCATCAAGGGCAGTACCGACTCACCCTCTGTCAGTTACATTTCTGGTGCTGCAGCTAAGCTGGAGGGACACGCATGGGTATGCTAAGCTACTCCAGGCGACCTCTTGGTGTGTAATTAAATCTCTGGGGACCTGGTTCGGAGGTCATTCTGATTTTATGCACAGCCTCTTCCAACTTTGGAACTTTGGCCTACGAACCAAAAGGCCTAAATGCCGAGGGGGTGACAACTCGCCAGGCTGCCATCTCCTAAAATTTTACAGCAGCACCCTAGCAGGGAATGTCTCTTTAACCCACTGTTGATGAGTGTTGCCTTGTTGGCCACCTCAGGTCAGTGTTTCAGATGGTTAAGGTGATTTCCTGAGTATAGACTGAGCCATATGTTCTGGATTTCACAGGTTCGAACCGAGATAATGGAATTATCAATTAGCAATTTTGAAAAACACATTGGCAAAGTGCTGCTAATGGTAGGGTGGGTGGGATTAAGCAGAGCTTCTCACTAATTATTGAAGCATCTCATATCAGCTTTCTGAGTGCTTGGAGACTGGCAGTGCTGCTGGGAGGGACATGCCTCTCCTCCAATCGATGAACCTCTTATGCAGGTGGTGTAGCAGTATGTAAAATGACGGGGTAGCGCAAAGGTAATTGGATAAAAGGAAACCAATTCTACTTCTTCCTCCTCCTCATTGCGTGTAATGGCATGATTCTTAGTGACAAGTCAAGGTACGTTGCACAGTTAAGGATTCCAAATTGGGCTTTAAATTTAAAAAAAAAAAAAAAAGTCCTGAAAAATCAGCCTCAATATTGTTGAAGACCGGCAGTGGTTAGGTCCATCCTATGGCTCAGTGCAACATCTCAGAGTGGGCATAGAATATCTCTGGAGATACTCCAGGATTTTACCAGAGCAATTATATAGCTTAACACTGTAATGAGGTATGTAAAATATTATCCCACAATAAGGTTATAAACTGTGGGATTATACAGTGTCACTCTCCAGGTTCACTTTTAAACTTACAGTAAAGACCGCCTGCAAGAACAATGGTATTTAACAGTTTTATTATTTAATCACAATCCCATTGTTACACATGCAATGCAATTATTTCTAGACGCTCTTAACCTCAGCTCCTGAAAACTTATACCTAATCCTAACCGAACCCCTAAAACAAATACTAGCCCTGACCCCTTTAAGTAATTGGACAAGTTACATAACAATAATATACCCAGATTAAACTCCGGCCAACTTTAATCTGTCAATAGACATGTACAGATAGACATCAATAATTACCGCACAGCAGCCACAGTCAGCTCATTTTTAACCATATCATGTTTTCAGATTATCAGATTTAGCTGGATTGCCATTTAAAGTCAAAGTACGGTGCTAATTTAGTTTAAGGACTAAAAAGCGAGTAGCAACAAATATAATGTCATTCATAGCACAGGGTGCAGTTCTTTAGCACAGACACACACAGTTAAATAACAGGAGCTAAGGAATTGCACTTATAACTAAATATATATTTACATTTTAAATAGTTTTGGTTCATTTAAAAATAAAGACGGCAAATTAAAAGCATATCAATTCTACGACATAAGTTATTTTTCATGTAGTTTCAAGAAAATACTTAATAATATTACATTTGTAAAATAATTTTGAGGCAACCAATCAATCAGGAAGAATAATATTTATTTGGAAACAAAACATTAATGAAATGAATAAGATGATTGGTGTAAATACTTATGGAACAGTATAGGAAGTACAGGGGTTTGGAAGAAGCGGTTGAAAGACTCAGCCGTTACATTTACAGTGTTCACAGGTTCAGTTACTTTACCACCACATAACTCTGCCTCACAGTCACAGATCAAGGGAAAATACATTTGTGGCTGAAAAGTATCACACACAGTTGTTTATCCAGTAATTAATAATCTATCATATAATCTATTAAGATATAGGTCAAACTCATTTGTGGCGTGCTTTGCCAACTAAGAACATTTCATAACATAACCCCTGGTTTCTATTAAGAGTAGGAAAAGTTAAATTTAACCCTTTCTGGTCTGACTTGACCCTACTTATCCTTGCTGTGACATTATAGTAATAGACAGGAGGGGCTGAGCCCGATGTCAAACATTAAACATAACATTGCTTTGATTTTAATTACAAATAAGATATTTATTTATACATTATATGTTTATATGTTGTAAAGTATGTGCACTTTGAAATATTCATGATAATTTGTCTGAGATTTATTTACAACTCAAAACATTTAAAAAGCCATTACATTTGCTATAATCAATAAAAAAAATGTCCAAATGTTGTAACAAATATATCAACTGTTAAACTCAAACATATAATGAATTTGTTTAAACTATATTATAATAAAACTGTACTTTCTATTAGGCTTTAAAACCTAAAATGTATGGTTTTAATGAACTTAGAACAGCATATATTTATTTGGTAGAAGATGGGAGACTCCTGCTGGTTCATCTACTGCCAAGTTATAATTGCTTTGTCCTTAGATAGCAGGCTCCTATCCAAGAGCCATCTGGGATGATCCAGGCTTAGCTATCCAGGACAAACTATGACGTGTTGTGACCGCTGACAATGCAAATACCACTAAGATCCACAAGTCAGAATAGAGGGGAAATCATGAATTATTATTTACTTCAAGAATAAAAAAATGTAAAATAGATTTATTGCAAGGTTATTGATATTTTATTAGTCACATTATTTACATTTTTGGAAAATTAATGATCTATTCATCAAACCATACATAAGTCTCACTGGCCGCACAAGGGACTCCCCACACGGGCACAGGACCAACCAAAAAAGAGGAACAGGATAAGACTTAAAGTTGTTTATTTACTATACTACAGAGCTGCTGACAGGCTACCCCACAGGGATAAGGAATAGGTACTAATGGGCACTAAAAACCAGCCAAACTCTCTCTCACACACATACACACACACACACACACACACACACACACACACACACAAACACACACACACACACACACACACACACACACACACACAGGCACAAAAAGCTAAATAGAAATAATCCCTGTGCCTCAGCCGTTGGAGTACACTTTCTGTCAACCGAGGACACGGGGAAAAAAATAAAAGAACACCACCACAACACAGAATTCTGGAGTGTTGAACATGGATGAGAGAAGTTGCTCTGTGCCAGTTTCCCTTTGCTGACCCGCAAAGAATCATGCCAAGGTATTTTTATTTTTTTGATTTTGAAAAAATGTTTGATTAAAAAATTCAGAGTGATAAATTACTATAGTTACATTTATGCTAAAAAAACAAACAATGAAACTGAAATACCATGATTGTAACACTAATTATGGCATTGTAACACTAATTGTAGCAATAAAACATGGTCCGTACTTTCATCAGGCAATGTGGGCATGACCAAATCAAAGCCATTCCTATGAGTTTCTCGAGATTAAAACAAAAAACAACAAAGAAGTGGCATCCTCAGGTTGAGTCGGGATTTCATCGGACTGGCATTTAAGCAAAAAATAAGAAAATCCGGGGGAACACCGAAATACTCGGAACCACAGACACAATGCTTTGGACTGAAGTCAGCTTTCTTGCTCGCTTTGGGGTTTTTAGACCCATGCTCTCAGACTCTGTCTCTGGCTCCCGGCACCTACAGAGGGGATTCAGAGCAAGTGCTGGTGGGCATTGTCCTTCTCATTTCTGGCTTCGCATAGAGACGCACAGATGCGTGCCACATACAAGTAGACTGGAAACGTTTAAACATTAATTAAGGCAAGAAGAATTAATCATACTTCTTTGCCCTTTATCAAATCTTTATAAATTAATAAACTAATTCTCCTAAGATTTGATCTAAAACATTATTAAATAATATTTAATTAAATCATGACTCTCAAATGTACTGAATCAATTATGCCTTTAAACATCCTACATCTCAAGGGCTGAGCAGGGTTTGCTCCCTGTCTTTTAAACAATTACTCAGTTTTGACCTACCCCTCTGATCTTAATAATCTGAAAAAACAAATCTGGAGCCAACGTATTCGCTGCTAATATTCTGACCCAAAAATTGCTCTGATATCATGTGACCATACCACGTAAATTCCTGGAGTAATCCGAAATGGGAAACAATATTTGCAGCACTTATATTTTATATATTTATAAAATAAATATATGATTTAATCATTAAATAAATTAATCAATGCATTTTTATAATATTATTTTTCCTAACGTATCTTTTCAAAATTATGTTACCAGATCGTATTTCATAAAAATATATTGTATTTCTTAATGGCTTTTTCCATTGGAACATATAATTTCGTAATGGGCCTTTGTTTCATAATTTAATTGCATTTTTCACTTCATGGCCGCTCTTTCCATAATGGAAAGGATGTATGTCAATTTGTGTTTCAGTATGTCATTGGTTCAAAGTCCTTGCACTAGTTTGTAAGCCTGAATCAGTCACTGAAGTCAAGCGTGCAATGTTGTTTTGTGTTGCAGTCTTAGCTACTGTTGTTACTGTAGTTCTTAGCTGATTGTGATGTTTCCGCTTTTAATTTGCATTCCTCATGTAATAATTTACCCCATAACTGAAATGTTTTGAGTTCCCAAGGAGGAAACAACTTCAGGCAGCCCGTAAACATCTTCTTTGTGTATTTGCTCTTGTTATTACTAGATTCATAAAAATCTGTAGTTTAAATATTTACAGATGGTGAACCAACTTAATGCCAAACTTGTTTGCAAATGACTCAATAAAATTTAAAAGTATTCATTCAAAAATCTTCATTTTTTATTGTTATGTTATTATATTATGTTTCAGTAAAATGTAAAGCTAAGATGGTAATGCAAGGTAGCTGTTGTGGAAGTACAATGCCGTTGAGACAGGTAAAACTAAATAGAAATTTGAAGTGTATGGAAATGTGACATGAAACAGTCATACATGCGTCATGTTTCGTCATGATGGCTATTTTGCCAGGACTCAGGAGAAGACCCAGATTCAGACAATTAGGGGTAACCAAGATTTATTACCAAAATTGCAATGGAAATAACAGGTCAAGGGCAGGCAATGGTCAGTAATTCAGGGCAAAAGATACAAAAAACGGCAAGCAGTTTCAGGGTCAGGGCAGGCAAAAGTCAAAACCAGGAAACACACGAAAACCAGGGACTATGAAACCAGGGAACAAGGGATACCCAACAGACAACAAGGGGCTAATGAACACCAATTAACATACACACAAGGATCAAACAGTGAGACAGGTGAAAACAGATCAGGGTGTGGTAAAATGCGGGTGGGCAGGAGCAGGGGGTAGGGCAAGGTGACACATCTGATAACAAAAACCAAAACCATGTGCTCACACAAAAACAAAAACAGCCTTCCTCCTAAACTGAGTGAAGACCTTTTTCTTTGATACCGGCGTTGGCCATCTGCTCCCAGTCATTACTGAAAAGGATGATTTAATATAGTTATACAGCTGTATATACAGTTGTGGTCGGAGCAGCCTGAAGGTTGCAAGGGCCCCATGCAAACTGAACGGTAAAGTGTAACCGAGTAGATAAGGTTCAGTGCACAGCACACAAAACATGATCACACAGCACACAACACATGATCACACACCGCACAACACATGATCACACAGCACACAACACATGATCATACAGCACACAAAACATGATCACATGTTTATTGAACTTTATTGAACTTCCGGCTGAAGAGACGTGACACACAGAAGACTGGCACACACAGTTTCAGGCTGCATCTTAGCAAAATCAAGAATACATGCATATTTGAGGTCTTCATTAACCCATATACTAACACAGAAGGACACAAGTTCATACATAAGCACATTTAGTAACACAGACTGGCACAAGTTCATAAGCACAAATACTAATAGACAGTAGACAGAGAAAATTTTGTACATATGCACGTGAGACGGCAGTATTAAACACATGCGTACATAAGCACATATACTAAATAAGACAGACACAGTTCACAGGGGGGGGGCGGGGGGGGGGGGGGGGGGGGGGGGGGCGGGGGGGGGGGGGGGGGGGGGGGGGGGCGGGGGGGGGGCGGGGGGGGGGGGGGGGGGG